>SJYQ01012895.1:740860-795729 GCA_006410935.1 Redunca redunca | reverse complement strand
CATGAAATGTTCCCTTGGTATCTCTAATTTTCTTGAAGAGATCTCTAGTCTTTCCCATTCTGTTGTTTTCCTCTATTTCTTTGCATTGATTGCTGAAGAAGGCTTTCTTATCTCTTCTTTGGAACTCTGCATTCAGATGCTTATATCTTTCCTTTTCTCCTTGGCTTTTCGCTTCTCTTCTTTTCCCAGCTATTTGTAAGGCCTCCCCAGAGAGCCATTTTGCTTTTTTGCATTTCTTTTCCATGGGGATGGTCTTGATCCCTGTCTCCTGTACAGTGTCATGAACCTCCATCCATAGTTCATCAGGCACTCTATCTATCAGATCTAGGCCCTTAAATCTATTTCTCACTTCTACTGTATAATCATAAGGGATTTGATTGAGGTCATACCTGAATGGTCTAGGAGTTTTCCCTGTTTTCTTCCATTTAAGTCTGAATTTGGTAATAAGGAGTTCATGATCTGAGCCACAGTCAGCTCCCGGTCTTGTTTTTGTTGACTGTATAGAGCTTCTCCATCTTTGGCTGCAGAGAATATAATCAATCTGATTTCGGTGTTTGTAAATTACCACAAACTACTATAATTGTTTCAAAGGATAGGCACAGGGTGCTATAAACTGTACACAGAGGACATTCCTGAGGATAAAGATTCAGAACAGAGGGAGTGGCATTTGAGCTGAGATAATGCTGTTGATAATAACAGCTACTATTTACTGACTTTATGCTAAAGGTTAAAAAGTATTAGATCACTTATATTGTACAACAAATGACTGAATTAGACACTTTAATTATCCCACTTTATATTCCAGGAAACTGAGGCCTAGAGAGGCTAAGCAGTTTCTTAAAGGCAATCAGAGGAAGTAATAGAGCCTGCAACTGAACCCAGATGCTGACTAAAGAACATGTATTGTATTTTTAACCATTAGTCACATGGCTTCTCTAGTGAAAAAGATGAAATGGTGTTTATCTTAGTCTGCTTGGGCTGCAATAATGAAGTACGTAAACAACAGGGAATTTACTTCTCACTGTTCTGGAGGCTAGAAAGTCCAAGCTTAAGGTGCTGGCCCACTCATTTCCTGGTGAGGGCTCTCTCCCTAGTCTTCAGATGCTTCTCTCACTGTCAGTTTACAGCTTATGGTCTTTTTTGCTTTGGTGCAAAGAAAGGAGACACTTCTCTTCCTCCAATTCTTCTCATAAGAGGCTACCAATTCTATGGGATTAGGGTCTCATCCTTATGACCTCAATTAATCATATCACCTCTGAAGGCCGTATCTCTAAACATAGTCATGTTTAGGTTAGGGTTTCAACATATGAATTTGTAAGAGATACCATTCAGTCTACAGCATGGAGTAAACTAGGCAGGAAAATGATGGGGAGCAACTATGACCTCAAAAGACTAAAGAGTGCAGGTTATAATAAATATGTACACTTGGCTAATCTTCTGGCTGAAACTAGCATAATAACCATCAGTTCAGTTCAGTCACTCAGTCGTGTCTGACTTTTTGCGACCCCATGAATCGCAGCACGCCAGGCCTCTCTGTCCATCACCAACTCCCGGAGTTCACCCAAACTCATGTCCATCAGGTCGGTGATGCCATCCAGCCATCTCATCCTCTGTCGTCCCCTTCTCCCCCTGCCCTCAATCGCTCCCAGCATCAGGGTCTTTTCCAAGGAGTCAACTCTTCACATGAGGTGGCCGAAGTATTGGAGTTTCAGCTTCAGCATCAGTCCTTCCAATAAACACCCAGGACTGATCTCCTTTAGGATGGACTGGTTGGATCTCCTTGCAGTCCAATAATCATAAGTGAAAAGTGAAAGTGAAGTCGTTCAGTCATGTCTGACTCTTTGAGACCCCATGGACTGTAGCCTACCAGGCTCCTCCGTCCATGGGATTCTCCAGGCAAGAGTACTGGAGTGGGTTGCCATTTCCTTCTCCAGGAGATCTTCCCAACCCAGTGATCAAACCTGGGTCTCCTGCATTGCAGGCAGATGCTTTACCATCTAAAATCTAGTTTCTTTAACAGAAAGGCCTGTAGGACAAAATATTTTCAAAGACTGTCACCTAGTGGCAATAGGCAGGAAGTAGCTCACAGTGACTATTACTGAACAAGTGAATTCAATGTATTTTGTGTGCATTCCCAAGTTGTCCCCAAGGAATAAAACACACTAAATTGAGCATTACAACATCAAGGCAACCACCACTTCTTTCCATGCAGAAAAGTAGTGTGACAGTTTCAGGCCCTCAGAGAAAGAATAGTACTTAAACTATCCCATTCTGAGTCAGGCCAAATAAATTTGGGCTAGCAGTATAGTTGAGTAATATATATCATAGCTAGTGAATATGTTTTATTCAGCAATGTAGATTTGTGTCATAGTGCTGGATAAAGGGTTCCAACTAGCTGAGGTATGTCATAAAATAAAAGGAACATATGACAGACACTGGAAGATAGAAAGTCATAAGTAGAAACTACGGTTCTATAAATAGTTGCAAAAAATCAGGACGCTAGATTTTTTTTTATATGCATATATACCCTGAACTAACTAGAGTGGGCACTATTCTTGCAAAGTAAAAACCATAACTGCATCTTAATTCTAATGGGCTTAGGTGTTAAAATCATCTGAAGAAGCAAGCTTAACAGGGATGTAATGATAATGTGAAGTGGTGCCAGGAAAGGGATTACTTACAAGCTGTTTGGATCCTTATTTTTCTTTACTTTAGACTAGGCCCCTTCATCTAGGATAAACCTTCCTTTTGGTTCAACTAAGACTTTTTTTCAGAGGAGCCATCGCTAGATTCTATCCTTGGAAGTTAGTAATTTTCAATTTTAGCCTCATAAACTCCTAAATGTAGAATGAGAAGTTGACAGGTTGAAGCTGACTAGTCCATTCAAGTTTGGACATAAGTATTATTTTATTTTATTGGTTTGGCCATACTGCACAGCATGCAGGATCTGAGCCCCCCAACCAGGAATCAAACCAGTGTTCCCTGCAGTGGAAGTACAGACTGCCAGGGAAGTCTCAGATATAAGTATTATTGAGTGTATTGGTAAACAATTATTATATTTCAAGTAACAAAAAACTCAAGATTGAAGCTATATGAGCAAAAACTAAAAAGTTCAAGGATATCTCTAGCTTCAAGAGAAGCTTGATGTAGGACCCTGGCAGCTTTTTTCCCCTCTCTGTCAGCTCTGCTTTTGATTCCATTTCCAGTCAACTTAAGCTTCATGGACCTAAGATGGCACTTGGCAGCTCTAAGCTACAAAGTCTAAGTACAGAAGGGGTTAACAAAATCCAATTTTTTCCAACAGTGCCAGTCTTATTTCACCCACTTGGATTTAGTCACATGTATATCCCTGAACCAATTATACCCAGGGGGACCCAAGAGTTGAAGAATAGGATCAATTTTAAACAGTCCGCATGGCTGAAAATGGAGAGAAAGATGACTTACCCAAAGTATAATCAGAATGCTTTGGGCAGGACAAGGAAGAGGGAAGTGATGCTAAAAATTCAACTAATAAATGTCCACAATATTGGGATGAGGCACCTTTGCTCTGAGTGAGGACTGCACCTGTTTGTGGGGAAAGGAATGTAGCAGTAGGGCTCATGAAGAGTCGAAGCTGGTACTACTATACAAAGCAGAGTCAACAGAGACTGCAGACTAGGTTGCCCTGGTCAGTATTAACACTAAACTGTCAACCCACCACCCAGTACAATTATGCACTTTGATATCAGATCATCATAGGAGATCTGTGACAATTCAATTTCCTGATCTCTTTTCAGATGGCTCTTCCGTCTCTTTTGCTGTATCCTTATTCTTCTCCTGTTCCACAGATTAGGACAATGACCAAAGTCCTGCACACAGCTGTCTCTACTCTCCAAACATCTTTCTTGACTTCAGCCATTCTCCATGTGTTAATGACCACAACTTAAGTGTAACTTCCAAAACTTCATCTTCTGGTCCATCCTATGAGTCATGGAACTTTGTAAATTAATCCAGCTCTTATCTGCAAAACTCTGTGTCTTAGGGTCCTGGGCTTGTTCTTCTTTGGCCCCCAGTTCTTGGGCCAAAGCTTAATAATATGAAGGAACAAGAAAATCTTAAGTTGTACTCTGAATAACGGTTTATTGTTTGGTAAATGCCCCTTCCACTAAATACTAAGTACCTTGAGGGCAGAGAGTATTCACCTGTGGTACCGAAACAAACATGATCATTTATTAAGTTCATATCAAAATACACACAGCTTTCAGTGCAATGTAACAACTCCCTTCTACACCATTTTTGATAACCAGTCCTCTTTTTTCCACTAAACAGTCATAGTTAAGGAATGATGGCCAGTTTACTACAGCAGTCTTTCCCAGTTTTGAATAGCTATAATATTAGGAATTATACAATTAGAAATATTAGTAGTATTATTAGAAGTAATATTATAGCAATATTAGGAACTGATTTCCAGCATCTAAATTCTCTTGCTATGCTTGATGCGTGCCTTCTCACACTTTCTGCATGAGGAGGCAAAAATCCCATCTCTTATTACATAAACTAAAGTGACAAACGCATTTATTTTCCTGACCCTTGGCATTTAGCACATGGTACGTGGACCTCCCCTGGGTAGGCAGGTCTGCATCTGGAACCCTGAATCTTAATTATCCAGGCAGGGAGAATCTAGAATTCATTTCACTTGTGACATCTACTGTCCAGTCGTGGTATAGGCAGCACCCTATCCAGATGGCTCCTAAAAACTGACTAATTTTGATATAGGTAGCGTCTATGATTTTACTAATGCTGTCTACTTCCCTAGAGTGTTTTCATCCTCACTTAGCTTGGCCGTTTTTCGAGGCCGTACTCAAGTGACACCTGCACAGTGAAACATTAAAGGGACACCATAACAAAACTGACCTCTCCCTTCACACATCTTTAGTGTAGGGTATATACCATTGACATGACATTCATACATAGCCCGATGGTTATTTAAGTTTGTTTTTATTTAATCCCCCACTACATTGTGAGAATCTTCCAGAGTCGAGTGGCAATTACCATTATCTCTAAATTCCTTGCATTTTGCCTAACATGTTGTGGTCACTAAGGGACATGTGGACATAGCGATGAATTGGGAGAGTAGGATTGAGATATATACACTACCATGTGTAAAATAGATAGCTACTGTATAGCACAGGGACCTCAGCTTGGTGTTCTGTGATGACCTAGAGGGTGTAGGAGGGAGGTTCAAGAATGAGGGAATGTATGTATACATGTAGCTAATTTATGTTGGTATACAGCAAAGACTAACACAACACTGTAAAGCAATGATACTCTAATAAAAAATAATAAATAAAAGTTTAAAATATTTCTAAAATATTAAATTTGAAAGAGACATGAATGAAACATAGGCCTATGTATTCATGTAACTAAGGAGAAAAACATTATAGACTACCTAATTTAAGCCAGTCATGATTGGACTAGGTTAGCATTCCCGAGTCCTGAGTTGAAAAATCTTTGTCAAATGAAAAGGAAAATCAGGTTTCATTTATTCAAGAACTTGGAGGGTGATGACAAATGAAGGAATATCTGGCTAATTCAGGACCCAAGTGCATTTGTTCGGCTATACTGCGAGCAAAACGAAGGCATCACTGTTGTCAGTCAGTCTTTGAAACCAGATCAATCCTTAACTTATTGCGGCCTATCTCAGTCAGAAATAGAAGCCTGCAAAGGAAATTGAGAGTGGAAAAGCAGGGAGGGTGTGGCATCCCAACAGCTAAGGAGACTCAGGGAGAGCTATCAACTGTTAATTGTTAAGTGAGGGCTGAAAAATGGATTTTGCAAGATAGTACTCACTGGTGATGTTGAGAAGAGCCATTTCACTGGAGTGGTGAGACCAAAACCTAAAGTGGGGGGAAAAAAAAGAATAAGAAAATTAAGATAATGAGTATAGGCTTTTTCCCAGGAATTTTTTTTTTAATCAAGGGAAGCAAATAATGAAGTGGTAAGCTGACTGACTGAGGTAGACTTCTTCCCTGTTTAGTGGCTCAGTTGTGTCTGACTCTTTGCGACCCCATGGACTGTAGCCCACCAGGCTCCTCTGTCCATGGGCTTTCCCAGGCAAGAATACTGGAATGGATTGTCATCTCATTCTCCAGGGGAATCCTCCCAACCCAGGGATTGAACCCAGGTCTCCTGCTTGGCAGACTGATTATTTACCACTGAAGCACCAGGGAAGCCCAATGAGGTCAAGGAAGATTAGTATTATTTTTCAGATGGAAATCATTACAGCATGTTTATTTGTTGATAGGGAAGATCCAACAGAGGGGGAAAAACTGATGATGTAGAAGAAAGCACGTATGGCCAAGTCCTCAAGTAAGCAAGAAAAAAATGGGCTCAAAAGCATAACTTGATCTGTCCTATGGTTGCTAATGGATTCAGATGTTCTCACTAAATGTTGGCTATTATTATTTCTGTTTGCTTAAAATTTTGAATAATGAATAGTCATCAGGTTTACAAAATATAAAACAACTGTTTAAAGACACACGCAAGAGCTTGGACTTTAGCAGACTTGTTATTCAGTCGCCCAGTCATGTCTGTTTGTGACCCCAAGGACTGCAGCCCACCAAGCCCCCCTGTTCCTCACCATCTCCTGCAGTTTGCCCAAGTTCAGGCGCATTGCCTCGGTAATGCCATCCAGCCATCTCATCCTCCTGCCTTCTATCTTTCCTGGCATCAGGGACTTGTCCAATGAATCGGCTGTTCATCTCAGGTGACCAAAAACTACTGGAGCTTCAGCTTCAGTAACTGCCCTTCCAGTGAGTATTCAAAGTTAATTTCCCTTAACATTGACTGGTTTGATCTCCTTGCTGCCCAAGGGACTCTCAGGAGTCTTCTCCAGCACCACAGCAGGCTGCATTAATTCAAATTCTAGTTATATCACTTGTCTAAGGTACCTTTCTTCTTGGGACTGTTTTCCTCTGTAGAACCTCATAGGGCTTCCCAAGTGGCGCTAGAGGGAAAGAACCCGGCTGCCAGTGCAAGAGACAGAAGAGACCGGGTTCCATTCCTGGGTCAGGAAGTTCCCCTGGAGGAGGGCACCGGCAACCNGTAGAGAAGGGCTGAGGGAGAGGAGGGCAGGGCCTAGGAATACCTGGGGCCTGGGTCTCCGCCCAGGCTTTTAGCTGGAGCAGCTTCTTCGGCAGAACTCAGCTCTTACAGACCAGGTTCCGAGCCGGCCCTAATATTCCGCTGGGCCGCTACGACTCCCCCCGGGAATTCTGCGTAAATACGGAGAGTCGGGTCCGTTGCCTGGGTCTGGGGGATAATGAACACTGGATCTGCGCTGGCTGTATGACCGCCGCCTGTATGATTCGAGAAAGGCTACAAATGTAAAGTACAGACTGGGTTTTAAAGACTACACTCTCGTTGATAACATGACGACTACATGTTGAAATGATAATCTTTTGGATATATTGCGTTAAATAACGCATTGTTAAAGTGAATTTCACCACTATTTACTTTTTAAAATAAACGTGGAACCTAGAAAATTGAAATTAACATGTCTTGTTCTCACTCTATTTCTACTGGACAGCGCTGCTCATACGGTTTCGTGTAGGATTCCGCTCTAGCTGCTTTTTACCTATTGCTGGTTTAATCTTAAACAAAAACCCTATTGTAACTGACCTTGGTTTATGGATGACTAAACAAGACATTAGAGAAATTGTTAAAGTTGATGCTGCCAGTCAGTACTGAAGGTGGGGTGACAACTCAAGCAATCTGATCCCCTGAGCTTCCTGTCTGCTACATGCTTTTTTCTGTTCTGAGAAGCAGAACAGAAAAGTGGTTAGGAGCACCAGGCTATGGAACCAAATCCTGTTCCCATCTCACTTAGCCACTGAGTTATCAGTGTTATCACCTGATAACCCTGGGCAAGTTACTTAACCTTTCTGTGCCTCTGTTACTTAACCTTTCAGTTTGCATCTGTGTAAAATGGGGGGTTGTTGTTTAGTCGCCAAGTAGTGTCTGACTCTTTGAGACCCCATGGACTGCCTGCAGGCTGGCATGCTGCAGTCCATGGTTTGGCAGGAGGGGTGACCCTTTTATCTCATAGGGTTGTTGAGAGGATTCAATAAAATGTTTCAGTTCAGTTCAGTTACTCAATCGGTCTGACTCTTTGCAGCCCCTTGGACTGCAGCACACCAGGCCTCCCTGTCCATTGCCAGCTCCCGGAGTTTACTCAAACTCATGTCCATTGAGTTAGTGATGCCATCCAGCAATCTCATCCTCTGTCGTCCCCTTCTCCTCCTGCCTTCAGTCTTTCCCAGCATCAGGGTCTTTTCAAATGAGTCAGTTCTTCGCATCAGATGGCCAAACTATTGGAGTTTCAGCCTCAGCAACAGTCCTTCCAATGAATATTCAGGACTGATTTCCTTTAGGATGGACTGGTTGGATCTCCTTGCTGTCCAGGGGACTCTCAAGGGTCTTTTCCAACACCACAGTTCAAATGCATCAATTCTTCAGCACTCAGCTTCCTTTATAGTCCAACTCTCACATCCATACATGACTACTGGAAAACCATAGCTTTGGACCTTTGTTGGCAAAGTACTGCTTTTTAATATGCTATCTAGGTTGGTCATAACTTTTCTTCCAAGGAGCAAGCGTCTTTTAATTTCATGGCTGCAGTTACCATCTGTAGTTATTTTGGAGCCCCCAAAAATAAAGTCTGTCACTGTTTCTGCTATTTCCCCATCTATTTGCCATGAAGTGATGGGACCAGATGCCATGATCTTAGTTTCCTGAATGTTGAATTTTAAGCCAGTGTTTTCACTCTCCTCTTTCCCTTTCATCAAGAGGCTCCAGCTTGTGCTTCATCCAGTCCAGCATTTCTCATGATGTACTCTGCATATAAGTTAAATAAGCAGGGTGATAATATACAGCCTTGACGTACTCCTTTCCCTATTTGGAACCAGTCTGTTCCATGTCCAGTTCTAACTGTTGCTTCCTGACCTGCGTACAGATTTCTCAAGAGGCAGGTCAGATGGTCTGGTATTCCCATCTCTTTAAGAATTTTCTAGAGTTTGCAGTAATAACGTTTGCAAAGCATCAGGTGCGATATCTGGTACATATTAGCTATAGTTTTTATTCAACCCTGGCTACCTTTCTCTGCAGGTTGATAGATTACTCTTAGACGTTCATTACACCTGTGGAAAAGTCACTTCCTAAGGGAAATCCTTCTTGTCCTTATTCCCTCTGAGCCTGCTCACACGCCACCACCCAGATTGAGACTGCTGCCCTGAGTTATAGGCTCAGATAGCACCATACACCTCTCCCTCTTGAACGTAACACACTTGTAGCTTTACATTATCAGTTATTTGATTTAACATCTTTCCAGTAATAGACTGTAAAATTCAAGAAGGCAGGCATATTTTCTGATTTGAGGATCACACTGTGTCCTCAGCAACAGCACAGTACCTGACACATAATAGAAATTCCAGCAAATCTTTAGAGTGAATGAGAGCTAATTTTGTGGCTGCCCTGGACATTGATGGTTGGGATATCTTGAGGCTAGTCCCATATTTCTTTGGTAAATATTGATGACAATAGTACTTAGCTCAGGTACATCAAGAGAATTAAATGTCCTAGTTCATTTGAAGCATTCTGCCTGGCAAATGGTAAATCCTTAGCAAACATAAATTATTATTAACAGCTCAACAATTAATGGTTGGCTCCATCATGTACGGGCTTTGGAGAGGTCTTGCATTTTAGAGCAGTGATAGCCAGTCCTGGATAACATAGGATTCTTTTTTTTTTTTTAATCCCCGCTTCTAAAACCCTATATTTCCTCCTCCATCTTCATTCTCAAAGACCTTCCTTCCTAATTTACTGATAAATTGAAGCAGAAGGGCACTCATGCAGACTCTGAACACTGTATCTACCTACTTATCAGTGCCTGTACCCGTATACTTCACTTTCCTTTAATTCAGATGAAACATTCATGCACCTGTCCAGAAATCAGACCCTGCACATTCATTACTCCAGTAGTTCTCCATGTCTTCTCTATCATTAGTTTTTCTTTGCTTGATCTCTCCTTTGTCATACAAGCTTGCTGTTGTTTTTTCTTAAAGAGTTTTTCATCTTAAGAAAAAAAGACCCTACTGCATCTCCAGCCACTGCCCCGTTTATCTGCTCTTTGCAGCAAAACTGCTTGCTCGTACTGTTCTACCATTCTCTCCAATTCATTCCAGTCAGCCTTTTGCCCCAGTCTCCCTATCAGAACTATTCTTGGGGTCATCTTCTAGTTGACCTCCATGAATTTAAATCCAATGGCCAGTTCTCAGTGTTCACTTTATTTGATGTAGCATTTGGCGCAGTTTATCATCTACCTCCTTAATACCTGTTTGTTTACTGAGTTCTAAGACAGCACATGCTCTTCCTTTTCCTCCTAGCTCACTGATCGTGCTTGAGTATCATTTGCTGTCTTCTTTCCCACCTCATAACAGGGCTCCATCCTTTGTCCTCTTCTCTTTAATTATGCTCATACTTTGATGAACACAGAACTCAAAAATTTATGCTGATAACTCCCAAATTTATACCTCCAGCTTATACCCTTCTCTTACAGCTGTTACTTACTTGACATATCTCATGTTTTAAAACTTAAACCTCTCATTTTCTTTCCAAAACATCTCTACCCACAGTTTTTGATGTGTCAGTTATTGGCAAGTCTGTTTTACTAGTTGCTCAGCCAGAAGCTTTGGAGGCCTTTTAAAATTCTCTTCCACGTATCCCATATTCCATTTGTCAGAAAATCATGTTGGCTCTGCCTTCAGAATATATGTTAAATCTCGTCACCTTTTGTGGCAGCCACTCTGGTATGAGTGGATCTGTCTGCTTTCAACTTGCTTCCCTCCCAACTCTTCAGCATATCAGCCAAAATGATCCTTTTAAATGTAGCCTATCTCTACTCCAAACTTTGCAGTGACTTCCCATTTTACCCAGAGTAGAAGCCAAAGTTTTTGTTTACAATGGCCTGATCTCCATATTCTCCTCTGACCTATATCCTATCTTGTTCATTCTTTGGACTTCTTCCACTGTACTGCTACCCCTCTACGTGGAACATGCTTTCCCTAATGACTGCTGCTGCTGCTAAGTCTCTTCAATCATGTCTGACTCTGTGTGACCCCATAGAGGACAGCCCACCAGGCTCCCCCACCCCTGGGATTCTCCAGGCAAGAACACTGGAGTGGGTTGCCATTTCCTTCTCCAGTGCATGAAAGTGAAAAGTGAAAGTGAAGTCGCTCAGTTGTGCCCAACTCCTAGCAACCCCATGGACTGCAGCCTACCAGGCTCCTCCATCCATGGGATTGTCCAGGCAAGAGTACTGGAGTGGGTTGCCATTGCCTTCTCCTCCCTAATGGCTAATTCTCTGATTCTCTCCAAGGCTTTCTTCAGAAGTCACCTGAGGGGCTCCTGATTCAACACATTTTTAATTTCAATTTCTTCCAAGCTCACTTATCCTGTTTTGCTTTTTTTTTTTTCCATTTTTTACTTTATAGTGCATTTAGTTATGTTATTATTGCTTGTCTTCTCCTACTGGAGGGTAAGCTTTATGAACGAAGAGCCTTTTAGGGGTCCATTTGACCACTTCTTGATGTATCTGAAGTGCCCAGAATGGAGCTTGGCACATAGGCATTCAAGAAATGTTTGTTGAATGAATTGACTGGAAACATGGAAGAATACCTTAAAAATGACTTATTGCTCTTTGAATTCAAAGCTGAGTTTTAGTCTAGCCTAGGAGCCTGGAAACGCTGGGCTGGAAGAAGCATAAGCTGGAATCAAGATTGCCGGGAGAAATCTCGATAACCTCAGATATGCAGATGACACCACCCTTATGGCAGCAAATGAAGAGGAACTAAAAAGCCTCTTGATGAAAGTGAAAGAAGAGAGTGAAAAAGTTGGCTTAAGGCTCAACATTCAGAAAACTATTTCATCTGGTCCCATCACTTCATGGCAAATAGATGGGGAAACAGTGGAAACAGTGTCAGACTTTATTTTTGGGGGCTCCAAAATCACTGCAGATGATGATTGCAGCCATAAAATTAAAAGATGCTTACTCCTTGGAAGGAAAGTTATGACCAACCTAAATAGCATATTCAAAAGCAGAGACATTACTTTGCCAACAAAGGTCCGTCTAGTCAAGGATATGGTTTTTCCAGTGGTCTTGTGTGTATGTGAGAGTTGGACTGTGAAGAAAACTAAGTGCCAAAGAATTGATGCTTTTGAACTGTGGTGTTGGAGAAGACTCTTGAGAGTCCCTTGGACTGCAAGGAGATCCAGCCAGTCCATTCTAAAGGAGATCAGTCCTGGGTGTTCTTTGGAAGGACTGATGCTAAAGCTGAAACTCCAGTACTTTGGCCACCTCATGTGAAGAGCTGACTCATTGGAAAAGACCCTGATGCTAGGAGGGATTGGGGGCAGGAGGAGAAGGGGACGACAGAGGATGAGATGGCTGGATGGCATGGCATCACCGACTCGATGGACATGAGACTGAGTGACCTCCGGGAGTTGGTGGTGGACAGGGAGGCCTGGTGTGCTGCGATTCATGGGGTCACAAAGAGTCGGACATGACTGAGCGACCGAACTGAACTGAACTGAGGAGCCTGGAACCAGTTGGGGAAGGATGATGAGTGAGGTTGAGCTCTATATTAAATGTTTACGTCTTTGCTTGAAAATCTAGAATGGGGTTGTTCTTTAATTACTCTAAACATGGTGTCTGTTTTGCATGTATTCTTATGAATAACTAGCAATATGCTAGTGAGTCTGTTTTCAAAAAGTACCTTTTATATGACAAATTTCATGTATTCAGGAAGTTAACACTGTTGTGAAAACTTGTGGACATGCTAGTCCTTACCTTACCAATCTTATTCAAAGGTCCCTTTTTATAGTTAAGTAGAAATTATGCTACTATAAAGTTTCTTGATTTCTTTTACTGTTTTCTTAACTTGGTTACCTGTATAATGATATAATTATGAGAACATCCTACCGTAGCATGGGGTCGCTGAGTCGGACACAACTGAGCGACTTCACTTTCACTTTTCACTTTCATGCATTGGAGAAGGAAATGACAACCCACTCCAGTGTTCTTGCCTGGAGGATCCCAGGGACGGCGGAGCCTGGTGGGCTGCCATCTATGGGATCGCACAGAGTCGGACACGACTGACGTGACTTAGCAGCAGCAGCAGCACATCACAACTGGATAGTTTCCTAATACTGCATTCCTTAGAAGCAAAATTAAATTGTATTCATCTTTTTTTTTCTTTTTGCTCTATTTGATTTGTTCTCAAATTGGGTAACAAAATAGTCAGACCTTACTTGTATAACAAGAATGCAAATTTGACCATTTAAAAGTCAAAGAGAAAATCTTTAATACTGTGTTTTCATGTGGCAGTGATACTGAATATATACATACACACAACACACTTGTGTCTTTTATTAGTGACATGAAGTTTTTTTGTTTAAGTTTAATTACTTTCATTTCTTCTATTTTCAGTAGACAAGAAAAAACTCATGGAGGCAGATGTAATAGCAGATCTTCGATGCAAACTCAAAGAGACTGAAGAAGAGCGACGGAAAGCTGCACAGTATGGTTTACAGCTAGTGGAGAGCCAGAATGAACTGCAGAGTCAACTGGATAAATGCCGTAATGAAATGATGACCCTGACTGAGGTGGGACACTAGACTCCTCTGCTCACCAGTTTGTGCTTTGCCACTGAAGATTGCTGTTGTCCAGCAGTCATTAATAGTATTAGTTTAATATTTTTCTTTTCTTAAAACTGTAGGTCTAATTCCCACCTATCTGCAGGGAAATGAACTAAATGAATCTCTAATTTTTTTTTTATGACTCTGTGTTCTGAGTTTGAAAAATATGTTCTTTTTCTTTATTCCATATTGAATTTTAGATTTTGGTTTGTGTTGATGCTACACTAAGTCCTTAGTTCTGTCCTAAGTCTAGACTTTTGTATTCAGTTGCCCACTAATGGTCATCTGAGACTTAACAAACAGAATAGTTGATTCCTTGCCCACTGCTCTTGCAGAATTCTTTACCTTATTTAGTAACTATAAAAACATTTATCCAGTTACTTGACCCAAAAATCTACGAGTTTTACTCAATATCTTTCTGTTCCATATGTCTCATTTAATCCACTAGTAAGCTCTAAAAATGTGACCTACAAAACATCTGCTGCTCTTGTTCAGACCACCGTCATCTCTCCCCTGGACTGTTACAGCCTCCTGACTAGGTTGCCTGTTTCCCAGATTGCCATTCACACTGTTCACTCTTTACACAACAGCCAGGTGGTCTTTGAGGAGCATATAAAAGATCATGTCACAGGTCTGCTGAGAGCCCGGAGCAGCTTCCAGTTTTATTTACGACAAAAACTGAGTTCCCTACCTGGGTTTGTAGATCTCCGTGTAATCTAACCTCTCTCAACCTTTGACCTCATCTTAGGAATTACTTCTCCTTGTTCTTAGCTATACGAGTCCTGCTTTATGGGCTCCACAGGAGCTTTTGCTTCACTCTGAGTTATTTGTCCCCCACCCTCATGAGAGAGGGGAATTTTGTCACTCTTGTTCACGGCTGCATCCCTAATATCTGACATGCTTTTATTAAAAGAATGAATAAATCAGTTTTACTTAGAAAATGCCAGTAATGTATTTAAACTTTGATCTCCAAATTTAAACATAGCAGTTAAAAAAACTAATGACCACCCTTATTGTTAATTTTTTCCTTTTAAATCTAATTTTATCTTATTTTTTTTAAAGCTTGTTGAAGAGGTTTGAACTAATGACCTTTTCTTCATTTTACTTAGAGCTACAAGTAGAGAATATTGTTATCAAACCAAATAATTCTTACTAAAGAAACTTAAGTGCTATTGATTATTTTTTCTTCCTAGCAGAGACTGCTTGACTTGACAGCCATAGATCACTTTTTACTGCTTTGACAGGACCTAGAAGCAGTTACCGTATCCCCAGCATGAACTTTAACTGAGTTTCAGACCACCTCTCAGGGTTTTTTTGCATTAATACTAGCTATAGTTATTCCAGATTTAACATGTGGTTGTTACTTAGAAAGCAGCAAGTGTGTGAAACAGGAATGATTCAGTCAAAGAGGAAAACTGCTTCTGTGTGATGGCTTTAAGTTATTTTTATATAACTGAGTTATAATTGAATCTGTTTTCAGAGGTATGAACAAGAAAAATATACTCTTCAGAGAGAAGTTGAGCTCAAGAGTCGGATGTTAGAAAGTTTGAGCTCTGAATGTGAAACCATTAAACAACAACAGAAAATGCGTCTGGAGCAGTTGGAAGAAACACTGAGCCGAAGCCACGGGCAGGAAGTGAACGAGCTAAAGAAAGAGGTTTGGGCATCTGTGTTTCGGAACAGAAGTATTTCATGCTCATGCATCCATTTGTAAACTTTAGATGATGAAAGACTTTCTTACTACCATCTGTGCAAGCTGAGATGAGGGGTTCCATCATCTTAATGTGAGGAGCGGAAACACTGAGAAACAGTACTTACCTTAGGGGTTTGTTTAAATAACATTTTAGTAGTTAAATTGAATTATTTAGTTTTAGCAATTATTTGTTAAGGAGTTTTAGCTCTGATCTGGAGAAGGAAATGGCAACCCACTCCAGTGTTCTTACCTGGAGAATCCCAGGGACGGGGGAGCCTGGTGGGCTGCTGTCTATGGGGTCGCACAGAGTCGGACACAACTGAAGCAACTTAGCAGCACCAGCAGCAGCTCTGATCAGCATAGCCTCCTTTAGAGTGCTTAGGATACCGATCCCTTTTCAGAAAGACTAGTTTCCTAGCCTTCACTGCAACTTGTGGTACACTCTATAATTCCGCAAAGAAACCAATGGTTTTTGCTAAATTAATGTACATTAGAGTTGTATATTTTACAACTATAAAATGTATATTTTACAGTTTGTTTATTGAAGATAAACTAATACATATGATCATACACAAGTTCATATACATACCTCCTTAAGGGAGGTACCATTATTATCTCCATATAACATGAGAAAACCAGTGTTTAAACAGATTGAGTGAAGTTGGACAAATTATAGAGCTAGAGACTATCAGTCAAAATTTGGTTCTCTTATTTCAAAGCCTGCTTCATTGCGTTTCATGTAGCATCTTTTAAGATTTTTATATATCTGTACCACCTATGCTGGTTAGTTAATTCTCATTAAATTGACTCTTTTAAATGTTCTCTAATTTTAAGTAACAATATCAATGAAATATGTTACGTTTATTATTATGGTTATTTTTTTCCTCATGTGCAATAAAATATAACTATCAAAATATGCTTCATGCAATACTTAGAATCATCTTGCTTACCACTCTGACAAATAATAATCCAGCTTGTCTGAAGCTACGCAGGTTGAGACACTAATAACCGATATGGATGCTTCTTTTCTTCCTCATGGATATTTTCACTTTAGCAATAACTTTCAATACCTAAACAAAAAAGTAATATAGGAAATATTGAGTCTAAAGTAAGGCCAGTTATAGAGATGGCTTTTTGGTAAAGACTAAATCATTCAAAAAATATTTTCAGTCTTTCTTATGTCCTCAGATTACTTGTACCAATAATTAGGAGTTTTACTTGCCATCTTTCTTTCACTTATTTCTCACATTTAGTCCATCAACAAGCTCTTAAGAACTTGAGCTACAAAATATCTGTCTCAGCTGCTCTGTAGCCCAGCTCACCAGCATCTCTCCACTACTGTCCAGGTAGCCTGTTTCCTCTATTGCTGTCATGCCGTTCATTTTCCACACAGTGGCAACATGGCCAGGAGTCCAGACCTACTCTGATGATGTGTAAGGATCATTTGTGTGCTTAGAAAACAAGGCATGTCACTGCCTGTTAAAAGATGCATAGCTTTGGCCAGCTAGGAAACCCCAGTCATCTCATTATACAATAAGTTTGGATCATTCAGTGATGTTTTTCAGAAGGATATACACATTTCAACATACAGCAGTCAGCTGAAATTTTTATTTCACATGATAAAATTGAAAGAGGAAAAGAAATCAAAATAGAACTCTCTTTATTTTTTAAATAGTAAACAAATATCAGGATATATTCTAGGAATGTTGAGACCCTATTCATTATAATTCAATATAGATGATAATGGGAACTCTGGACCTCAAGTAAAAAACTTTTATTAACAACAAACCATTTAGTGAATATTAGATGTGGTGCTGAATGTTTTACCCACCCAATCTCGGTTGAGAGCCACACAGTAACGCAGGTAGAATCATTTATAGTCTTACATTTGAGGAATGTGAAACAGGTTAAACCTTGACCTGACCCTAAAGCTTCATCCTCCTGCTGTAAGGAGGATGTGATGCATACAGGCATACCTCTGAGATACTGCAGGGAAAGTTCTAGACCACTGCAGTAAAGTGAGTCACATGAAACTGCTGCTGCTGCTCAGATGCTCATTAGTGTCCAACCTTTATGCCTCAGACCCCATGGACTATAGCCTGCAAGGCTCCTCTGTCCATGGGATTTCCCAGGCAAGAACACTGGAGTTGGTTGTCATTTTCTCCCCCAGGGGACCTTCCCAATTCAGGGATCAAACCCACCCGCGTTTCTTACCCCTCCTTCATTGGCAGGTGGATGTTTACCACTAGTGCCACCTGGGAAGCCCAGTCTCTAACTCTCCCTACTTTGTCAACTAAGTTTATGTCCTGTTCTAAATCCTTTGTTGTCATTTCAGCAGTCTTCACAGCATCTTTACCAAGAGCAAATTCCATCTCAGAACCACTCTCTTTGCTCATCCATAAGAAGCAACTCCTCATCTGTTACCATTTTATCATGAAATTGCAGCAGTTAAGTAGTAAGAATTAATAGTCAAAAATTACTCTTGATCCTGTGGGCTGCAGAGTGGATCTTGTGTTATCAGGCGCAAAAACAATCTGAATCTCCTACATCTCACTTTGGTGACCAGATGCACTCTCAGTGAGCAGTGATATTTTGAATCTTTTTTCTGAGCAGTAGGTCTCAACAGTAGACTTCACATATTCAGTAAACCATGTTGTAAACAGATGTGCTGTCATCCAGGTGTTGTCCCATTTATAGAGCACAAGCAGAGTAGATTAAATGTAATTTTTAAAGGCTCTAGGACTTTCAGGATGGTCAATGAGCATTGACAGCAACTTCTTTTCTTAAACTTCATGAACCAATGTCTGTTAGCCTCAAAATTTTCTTCTGCACCTTCCACCCTCCTCTCAACCATCATAAAATTGAAGACAGTTTGTATTAGACTTTTGCTTAAGGGAATATTGTGTCTGGTTTGACCTGCTATCTAGACCTATAAAATTTTCTCCATATCAGCGCTAAACTCTTCAGCTTCGTTATCATTTGTGTGTCCGCTAGAGTAGCAATTCTAACTTCCTTAAAGAACATTTCCTCTCAGTTCACGACTTGATTAACTGATGCAAGATGCCTAGCTTTTGGCCTGTCAGCTCTCAATAAGCCTTTTGTCACTAAGCATAATCATTTCTAGTTTTTGATTTAAAGTCAGAGGTGTGAACACTCAGAGGCCATTGCAGGGTTAGTAATTGGCCTAATTTCATATCGTTGTGTCTTGGAATAGGAAGACCCTAGGAGAAGAAGAGAGATAGGAATGACCGTTCAGTGGAGACAGCTCCATCAATTTATCAATTTGTCAATTCAATTCACCCTCTTATAGGAGTGTGGTTTGTGATGCCCCAAAGCATTTACAACAGAAACATCAAAGATCACTGATCACAGATCATTATAACAAATAAAGTAATGAAAAAAGTTTGAGAGATTGTGAGAATTACCAAAATATGGCACAGAAAGAAGAAATGAGCAAATACTATTGGAAAAACTTGCTTGGCAGATTTGCTTGGCTCAGGATGTATTCTAGAAATGTTGAGACCCTATTCAATATAATTCAATATAGATGATAATGGGAACCCTGGACATCAAGTAAAAGACTTTTATTAACAACAAACCATTTAGTGAATGTTAGATGTGGTGCTGAATGTTTTCACACCAGCTTTCCATGTGTGAAAAAAATGTAGTGTCTGGGAGGTACAATTAAGCAAAACGCAGTAAGACAAGGTATGCCTGTGTTAGTTTTCCAAAACTGAAGCAATGTGACATTTTTGGAAAAGGGGTTAAATAATTTTGTTCAGTTTGACTGCCTTCCAAAATAGTTGTCCTGCAGGTACCAGAACACTTTGTACTGAAATTGTATGTTGTGATGACTTTTACTACCTTTTACTATATAAGGTTGTGAATTTTCTTTTTTTTCTTTTTTTTAGTTGGAAACACTGAAAACTGAGTTAGATGAAGCTCGGCTAAGTGAAAAGCAGCTGAAGCACAAAGTGGATCATCAGGAGAAACTCCTTTCTAGTAAATCAAAGGAAATGCAGATGTCTGAACGTGTACATGAAACTGTGTCTTCAGAGACACTGACTCTTCAAGTTGAGCTGACCGAAATGGAAAATGTGAAGGTAATTTTTATGGCATGTGTATTATGGAGTTTTCTCCTTTTTCTGGCTGTATATTTTTCATGTTTTTGTAATAATCCTTATGAGCTACTTTTAAGACTGAAATATTTTTTGGCCTAACTTTGATCTAATTTAATTAAAAAATAAGTTTTTAAATGGATTCCTTCAATTAAAGTAAAGCTTTAAGTTACATGATTATGTAAGGCAGAGTTAACTTTTAGATTATTGGAACCTCTGGAAGAATTTCAACATTTATTCTAAACCTAGTTTGGGTCATAAAAGCCCAATATAAAAGTTGGTCCGGCAGAAGTTGATTCGTTGTTCAGCTGCTCAGTCATGTCTGACCTGTTGTGACCCCATGAATGGCAGCACCTTATTGTTTTGCTGAAAGTTTTCACTTTAGTCTCAGGTTCAAAGGATTTGTTAACAAACTAAGCCACTTGTTCTATACAAATAATAAAAATATTTATTAGAGAATTATCTAGCTTACTTTCAATATACTAACATTAAAAGGAAAGGGAAATAGAACAGAGGACACGTCACCAAATTGGGTTTTGACCAACATCCAGACTCAAACAGTGCTGGGAAGTCCCATGTCAGAGCACATCTGGAGTCCCAATTGTCCAAAGGTCCCAGGCAGCATGTCCGCTACTTGAGCTAGACTTCAAAAAATTGCAGTTCAGGGTTCCAGCTTATAATCCCAGGACAAAAACTGGTATAATCAGAAGTCTGACCAAATTGCAAGCCTGGTTTCATGTTAATGCTGTTTGTTTTGTAAAACTTGGAATGTTGTTATCCCTGGGGCTTGGTTGGCTGGGGCTTCTCCAAGGTCTTGACAATCTCAAAATTCTTCCCCATCTTATCTGTGGTGCTGCAAGGCTTGCGCTCACAGCAGGCAGTCACTCACAGTCAGGGTAGTGTCCAGGCAGGCTAGAAGCAAGGTCAGAGGCCAAGACCATTTAACTTCCCTAACACCTGTCCTTCACTATCTCCCAGAGTTTTCTCAAACTCATGTCCATTGAGTCAGTAATGCCACGCATCCATCTCATTCTCTGTCACCCTCTTCTCCTGCCCTCAGTCTTTCCCAGCATCAAGGTCTTCTCCAGTGAGTCGGCTCTTTGTGTCAGGTGGGCAAAGTATTGGAACTTCAGCTTCAGTTCTTCCAATGATTTCCTTTAGGATTGACTGGTTTGATTTCTTTGCTGTCTAAGGGACTCTCAAGAGTCTTCTCCAACACCACAGTTCAAATGAATCCATTTTTTGGCACTCAGCCTTCTTTATGGTCCAACTCTCATATCTGTACATGACTCCTGGAAAAACTGTAGCTTCGATCATACGGACCTCTGTTGGCAAAGTAATGTCTCTGCTTTTAATATGCTGTCTCAGTTTGTCATAGCTTTCCTTCCAAGGGGCAAGCATCTTTCAGTTTCATGGCTGCAGTCACCGTCCGCAGTGATTTTGCAGCCCAAGAAAATAAAATCTGCCACTGTTTCCACATTTTCCCTATCTATTTGCCATGAAGTAATGGGACCAAATGCCATGATCTTCGTTTTTTTTAATGTTAAGTTTTAAGCCGACTTTCTCACTCCTTTTTCACCTTCATCAGGGGGCTCTTCAGTTCCTCTTCACTTTCTGCCGTTAGAGTGGTATCATCTGCATATCTGAGGTTGTTGATATTTTTCCTGGCAATCTTGATTCCAGCTTGTGATTCATTCAGCCTGGCATTTCATATGGTGTACTCTGCATATAAGTTAAATAAGCAGTGTGACAATATACAGCCTTGACTTACTAATTTTGAAATTTTAAACCCATCTATTGTTCCATGTCTGGTTCTAACTGCTGCTTCTTGACCTGCATGCAGGTTTCTCAGGAGGCAGGTAAGGTGGTCTGGTAACCCTTTCCAGAGTTGGCTGTGATCCATACAGTGGAAGTTGATATATGAGTATAATTTTTTTCATTGTAAGCTAAAATTAACTTAAAAATGAAAGTTTTAAATTTGTAGAAAAGAAACAGTGTCTAGAGTCTTTTTTTGATCACTTTTTAAAAAAATTAGTAATTAAAACAATTTTTTTGAGTTTTTTAAATTTATTTTTTATGAAGGATAATTGCTTTACAGAATTTTGCTGTTTTCTTTATTATGCACTTTAATAATCTTTGACTAGTTATTAGTTTTAGTTTTGAGTGTTAGCCTCTGCTGATAGATAAACTGACAGCTGCTAAGAGAAGGATTATTCAAGAGTTTCTTCTTTTTCAATTCCTGTTTAATAGACCACCCTCCAAGAAGAAGTGAATGAACTACAGTATAGACAAGAACAACTCGAACTTCTTAATTCTAACTTAATGCACCAGGTAGACCGGCTTAAAGGAGAAAAAAAAGAGCGAGAGAAAGAAGCGGTTTCTTACTATGATGCCTTAGAGGTATTATGATTATAGTAATACCATCTTTTCCAATTTATATAAGTTGTTTTCTTGCTAATCTTATCTCAAGTAGCTGAATTGTTTTCTCTTGAATTTAGAAAGCTCGTGTAGCGAATCAGGACCTTCAGATGCAGCTAGACCAGGCCCTCCAGCAAGCCTTGGACCCTAACAGTAAAGGCAACTCTTTGTTTGCAGAGGTACATACAAATATTCCATTGATTAAGTTGGCATTTCACTTAATAAAAGCATAATTAAACATGTTATATTTTCTAGGTGGAGGATCGAAGGGCAGCAATGGAACGTCAGCTTATCAGCATGAAAGTCAAGTATCAGTCACTGAAGAAGCAAAATGCATTTAATAGAGAACAGATGCAGAGAATGAAGGTAAGAATTAGTGTAAGGTTTATTAAACCTTATTTTGTATCAGTAAGACTTATACAACTAATACATTTACATGATTATTTCTAGAACTACATGACCTTAGAAAAAAAATTTTTAATTGAATGAGAGATCCCTTTTATATTTTATTTAAAAACACTTAATTCTGTATAGATTTTAGTGGTATATGTAGCATCCATGGATTGATTGAGTTTTTAATTATTACTCACTAGCCTTGAGTTTTTAATTCTTTCCAGTAGCCTTGCCATTAGCTCTTTCTTTGTAATAGGAAAAATCAAGTATTAAAAACTTTTTCTGTCCTACTGTTGGCCTGGTATTTTTCTGAGGGTAGGCCTGAAATGTCTACTTCAACTAAAACTAGCTCACCATTCTTCAGTTCTCCCACAAAGGCTTATTAATAGACTGAAGTTTGAATTTCCTTTCCTTGCAGTTTCTCAAGTCAAGCATATAAGCCCTTTTAATTTTAAGGTTTGTTGGACGTCATTTTTGTCAAACAGCTGGTAACAGAAAAGCGTGTGGAAATTATATTCTAGTATCGTGCCAATGCTTAGAGTCCTGATCTGTTGTGCCTAACTCTCCTGAAGTGGTAGCACTTAATAGAAGTCTGTAGGGTTTCCTGCCTGTTTTAAGGATGATGAGATTTACCAAAGAAATAGGAAAGATCAGTGATTAAACTTTGGCATCAGATGAACTTGGGATTGAATCCTAGTCTTCACTTGTTAGCTGTGTGACTTGGGACAAGTATGTTTATTTTTCCGAGCAATTAGTCACCTCATTTGTAAAATAGAGATGATAGAACTTGCCTCTTAAGAGTTGTCCTGGAGTTAAATGACGGCACAGCAACAGGCTTACATGTTTGGCAAATAGGAGAGTGCGGACTTAATAGACAACAACTCTGTGTTTTATTTCTGAGGATTTCAGTTGTGTCGTCTGGTTTACCTCGGCTCTCCCCTATCTGGGAATTATTTCTTTGTAAATTTTCTCATATTTGCTCTTTGTTTTCTTTTTGTATTTGTTGGGGTATTGTTACTAATCTCTCACTGTTCTGCTACCCCAAACTATCTTTAGACACAGGTAGCATTCTGAATTTTGGGGGGATTGATGTGTCTAGCTTCCAGTATGAAAGGGAAAAAGTAAAAGTGAAGTCACTCAGTCGTGGCTGACTCTTTGCGACCCCATGAACTGTAGCCTACCTCACTCCTCCGTCCATGGGATTTTCTAGGCGAGAGTACTGGAGTGGGTTGCCGTATCCTTCTCCAGGGGATCTTCCTGACCCAGGGATCAAACCCGGGTCTCCTGCATTATAGGCAGATGCGTTAGCATCTGAGCCACTGGAGAAGTCCAGTATGAAGCAGGAGCAAAATGTGGATCCTTAAAAATGTTAAAAGTCGTCTTTGTCTCTTACTTATAACCATAGCTGCAACTTCATATCATTGCTATACTCAAAAATTTATTTTAACTAATTGACACTTTTTAGAACTGCAGAAATTTCCAAAGGCAGAAAGGAATGCTAGGTTTAGGTTTTAGCTAATTTCCTTCCGATTGCTGTGCAACTCCAAGTTGAGGTGGAGTTATAATTAGGTAGGTTGATGACTGCTCTTAAAAAAATGACTTGATATTGAAGTTTGGTTCAAGACCCTTAGATTGCCCTTTACCTTTGCTTTCCATCCTTGTCCTTGGCAAAACTCACATTTATGAATGTGAGTAGCTTAATAATTCCCCCCACTGAATGCTACTGAATTTCATTAAAATTTTTGAGAAGCTGCACCAGCCCCTTGATGAGAGCGCCTGTGGCAATACAGTACAGCGTTCTGCCGGGTTTCTCTACCACTTAACTGGTGACTTCTCGACCACAGCCATGCAGTTCAGCTGTGTTTCGCAGAAGTACAGATAATTGTTATGGACTTCAGATACCAGCTCATAAGTAGTCGAAATAAGTACTAAAGAGTTATATCTGTAACTAGGCTATCTGAAATAAATATTTTCAAAGTATTAGAGTATTAAACTAGACACAGCTAATTTGTTTAGCTTCTAAAATGAAGCCAAAGTAGTATAGTACAAAACATGAATTGTATCAAAAATATAGTTATCAGAATCTTCTCCCCCATTCAATTTTATGGGGGAAAATTTTTTTTTTTTCTTCTAGGTACAGATTGCTACATTGCTACAAATGAAAGGGTCTCAGGCTGAATTTGAACAGCAGGAACGGTTGCTTGCCATGTTGGAGCAGAAGAATGGTGAAATTAAACATCTCTTAGGTGAAATTAGGAATCTGGAGAAATTTAAGGTATGTGTAAACACCTTTTAAAAATATAACTTTTGTTTGCATATCTTGCTACTTTTAGCTTGAATGGGTTTCTTTATTATGTAATTAATCTATAGTTTCTATTGAGATTTACCAATATTTAATTTTTTCTTCCAGTTTCTTTTTGCTTTTCAGTGGTTTGGACTACTGCTTCTATTAATAGAGCCCCATATTTGTTGTTGTTATTGTAAATTTTAACTCATTTATACTCAAAGCACCCATATCTTAGGTGTACAACTCAGTGAGTTTTACTTACATATACTCCCTTAAATTATTACCTAGCTCATGGTATAGAATACTTCTAGCATTCCAGAAAAGTTCTGCCATGTCCCTTTTGAGTGAGTACTCCCACCTTCTAACTTTGTACCAGCTTTACATGTACAAATACTCTTGAACTCCATGTGAGTGAAACCATTCATTACACTCTCGTGTCTGTCTTCCACTCTACATTATGTCGATGAGGTTTGTTCTCCTGTCAAGTGTTACCAGTAACTAATTATTTTTTGGTGCTTTCTACCTCTATTTTTGATGAATACAAAGTAAGATTTTTGTCATATTGTCAAGTATTATGTGGCAACTGGAATTCATACAAGTCTTTAGTAAACTATTTCAAAATGTTTGAAATTCAAACCCTCAGGAAAGTTGTAAAATTATTACCACATACCCTTCACCCAGATTCCCCAGTTGTCAGTTTCACCATATTTGCATTTTTATTCTCTCTCTCTCTCCATGTATGTACGTTTTTATCTGAAACATTTGAGAGTAAGTTGCAAACCAGATATCCCTTTACCCTTAAGTTGTGACTCAGTATTGAAGTTTATCTTTTATATAACCACAGTACAATGAACAAATCAGGAAACTTACATTGATACATAGTTTTAGCTGAGCTGCCTTTTACATTTTAGGAATTACCACTGATGTCCTTCCTGGAATACAAAAATGAGCAAATGCTTTCCTTTCTAGGGTCCAATCTGTGGTCCTGTGTTGTATTTAATTGTCACATCTCTTTAAAGACTCTAAAGGTCCATGTAATTAAAGATAGGAAAGATTGACGGCAGGAGGAGAAGAGGGTGGCGTGGATGAGGTGGTTGGATGTCATCACCAATTCAATGGATATGAGTTGGAGCAAACTCAAGGAGATAGTGAAGAACAGGGAAGCCTGGCATGCTGCAGTCCATGGGGTTGCAAAGAGTCAGACACAACTGAGCAACTGAACAAAAACAGTCTGGGACAATTCCTCAGGCTCCCTTTATCTTTTATGACTTCGACATTTTTGAGGAGTACAGCCATTTGCTTTGTAGATTCTCTCTCATTTTGTCCACTGATTCAGTGGACATGAATTTGAGCAAACTCTGGGAGATAGTGAAGGACAGGGACACCTGGCATGCTACAGTCCATGGCGTTGCAAAGAGCCAGACACGACTTAGAGACTGAACGACAGCAATGTTTTTGATGGGAATACTCCAGCACTGGTAGTGTACTTCTGAGTATGTCACATCAGATGGCACATGGTGTCTATTTGTACTGTAACAGGTGATATTAGCCTGAAGTGTTTCATGGGGAGTTACTTAGGCCAGGTATGTATCTTATTTCCCCTTATACTGAACATCCTTTGATGATTCTTGCCTGACAGGTATTACTGTGATGATTGCTAAATGATAATTTCAGTTAGAATAATGAATTAGAGCTTTTCTCCTCACTTATTTATGTCATATAGTCTCATAAATTCTTATTTTATCCTATGGGCTATAATCTATAACTTCCTTATTTACTCTGTCCCAGATTTGGCCAGTGGGGGCACTTCCTTACTCTGGCACAACAAAATATTCCTAGCCTTGGAATCAACATTTCTACAAGGAAGAAGGGCACTTAGAAACCAGGATCTGGGCACTGAATGTGCTTATTGCTCCTGAAATGTCATCACTTCTGGATTCTTTTAGCAGACAGAACTGGAAGTCTATGTCCATATATTTAGTGTATTTATGTATGTGTTATATGCATGTTTAGGAATGCTTCATGTAAACAATTTTGTGTATTACACACACATATATATACACATGCACACATAATAAAACCTTGATGTCATACTTCATAACTCCAGTTTGAGTCCTGTGCCACAGGGTTCATTGTCCACCACTTTTTCTCCAACAGTGAAAAACCTGGCTCTTATTGTCCTCAGTATATTTGATTATTTACTCATTCTTAAAATATATATAGTTTTGAAATTATTCATTAAAGTTCAGGATTTGTTCTTTTTGTTTTTAACTTGAGGGTATATAGTCAAAATACTATGTTCAAAAGTTTTGTTGTTATTGTTCAGTCACTAGGTCATGTCCAACTCTGTGACCACATGACCTGCAGCATGCCAGGCTTCCCTGTCCTTCATTATCTCCCTGAGTTTACTCAAACTCACGTGCATTGAGTCAGTGATGCCGGCCAACCATCTCATCCTCTGTCACCCGGTTCTCCTCTTGTCCTCAATCTTTCCCACCATCAGGGTCTTTTCAAATGAGTCAGTTCTTCACCTGAGTGGCCAAAGTATTGGAGCTTTAGCTTCAGCACCAGTTCTTCCAATGAATATTCAGGGTTGATTTCCTTTAGGATTGACTTGATCTCCTTGCTGTCCAAGGGACCCTCAACAGTTGTCTCCAGCACCAAAGTCTGAAAGCATCAATTCCTCGGCATTCAGCCTTCTTCATGGTCCAACTCTCACATCCGTACATGACTACTGGAAAACTCTTAGCTTTAACTAATTGGACTTTGGTTGGCAAAGTGATGTCTCTGCTTTTTGATTCATTGTCTAGGTTTGTCATAACTTTTCTTCCAAGGAGGAAGCGTCTTTTAATTTTGTGGCTGCAGTCACTATCTGCAGTGATTTTGGAGCCATCTTTTTTACTCTCCTCTTTCACCTTCATTAAGAAGCTCTTTAGTTCCTCTTCATTTTCTGCCATTAAAGTGGTATCATCTGCATATCTGAGGTTACTGATATTTCTTCCAGCAATCTTGTTTCCAGCTTGTGCTTCATCCAGCCCTGCATTTCATACGATGTACTCTGCATACAGTTAAATAAGCAGAGTGACAATATACAGCCTTGATGTACTCCTTTCCCTATTTTGAACCAGTCCATTGTTCCACGTACAATTCTTACTGTTGTTTCTTGACCTGCATACAAGTTTCTCAGGAGACAGTTAAGGTGGTCTGGTATTCCCATCTCTTCAAGAATATTCCACAGTTTGTTGTGATCTATACAGTTAAAGGATTTAGCATAGTCAATGAAGCAGAAGTAGATATTTTTTTGGAATTGTCTTGCTTTTCCTATGATCCAGCGAATATTGACAATTTGATCTCTGGTTCCTTTGCCTTTTCTAAATCCAACTTGTACCTCTGGAAGTTCTCAGTTCGTGTACTACTAAAGCCAAGCTTGAAGGATTTTGAGCATAATCTTGCTAGGATGTGAAATGAGTGCAATTGTACATGATTTGAACATTCTTCAGCATTTCCTTTCTTAGGGATTGAAATGAAAACTGACCTTTTCCAGTTCTATGGCCACTGCTGAGTTTTCCAAATTTGCTGGCATATTGAGTGCTACACTTTCCCTTACCAGTTATGAGTATGTTATTCATCTGAAATAGTTAGGTTTTGTCCATCCTTGTTGAATTTATTTACTCTTTCCAGCATGTGAATCATTAATGTGGTTCTAAAGTCAAAACTGTACAGTGTTTTGCCTGTCTCCCGTTCCTTCCCCTCTGTTTACACCCGCCTGTTTGAGCAGCCAGTTTGTTTCTGATTTATTCATGTCATGGCCTGTTCCTTTTTGCAAAAAGAGCAGCTTTATATGTAGGCTTTATTTTCCCTTTTCATTTCTTGGACAAAATGTGGCATAACAAAGACAGTCTTTTATAGTTTCCTTTTTTTTTTAAATTTTAACCTGGAAATCACTTCATCTAGTTTAGAGAGATCTTCCTAATTCACAGCAACAGAGAATTCTGATGTATGGGTTCTCATACATTCTCCTCTGTCTGGGTGTTTAGATTATTTACAGTATTTTGCAATTAGGTACAGTGCTGCAAACTGTTATTTTGCATGTATGTGTGTTTCCTTACTATAGATGTATCATCCTGAATAATTCCTACAATATAATTGCTGGGTCGGAGTAAACTAGCATTGTATCATAGTGCTCATTTCTCTGTCACCTCACCAATAGAATGTATTATTTTTTTAAATTTTTGTTGCATTGATAGATAAGAAATGGTATCTCAGTGTAGTCTTAACTTCTATTTTTGTAATAATAAGTGAATTTTAGCATGTTTTCGTAGGTGTATTTGCTTGCATGGGTATATAGAGAAACTGACGCGTGTTTTCTAATAGTGTTTGTACGGTTTCACATTTTACATTTAGAGACCTGATCTCGACTGAAGTTTATTCTTGTGTATAGGATAAGGTATAAATCTAATTTTACCTTTTCCAAATAATTAGCCAGTTGTCCCAGCATCATTTATTTAAAAGTCAGTGTTGATAGCAGTGATTTAATATAACATCTTTATCATATATCAAATTTTCATATATGCTTGAGTCTGTTTCTGGATTTTCCATTCTATTCGATTGGCCCACTTTTCTGCACATCAGTGCCATACTTTTAATTCTAGAGGTTCTATAGTTCTGTTTTGTCTGGTAAGGCTCTTCTCCCACCATAGCTTTTCTTTCTCAGCATTTTTTCTGTCTTTTCGTGTTTGTTTTTCCCTATGAACGTCTTGTCTAGCTCAAAAAAAAAGTTTGTGGGCATTTTTATTAGGATTACATTGAATTTATAAATTAACTTAGGGAGCACAGGTATCTTATCTTCTCACTAAAGAACTAATCACAGCTTATAAATGACAAACTTTGTAAACGTTAATGTCAACATTCTAAATTGTAGCTATTATTATAAAATTAGCTATTAGTATAAAATTTTAAGTTTATATAATTTTATTTCTCTTGCAAGAACTTGAAAGGACTGCAGTTTTGGTTGAACGTGAAAAACATCAGTTGATAGGTATATGTGGCTCACCAGTAGACTCTGCACTATGCTTCGAAAATTATGGCTTTAAATTAAGGGCTTTTACCTGCACCCTCTGAATTTGTTTACATATTTTTAAGCAAATTTACGTTTTTTTCCTTAGAGAAATTGTACAGAGATTCTTTCAGAATCTCAGAAGAGCGGGCACTAAAAATAACTTTACGGATTTCCACTCTTTTTCATATTTTTGTTATCTATGGCTGTTTCATAAGGCTGGAATTAAGGCTTTGGGATTGGGATGAAAACTGACCTTTTCCAGTCCTGTGGCCACTGCTGAGTTTTGCAGATTTGCTGGCATATTGAGTGCAGCACTTTCCCAGTGAGTATTTGTTTCTTCCATATTGAAAGCCAGGAGAGAGGAAGCAGAGGGAGGACACAGGTGAGATTAGAAGCATCGGCTCTGGAGACAGAGCTTCGCTCAGATCCCCTCTTGCCAGTGTGCTTGCCTGTAGTGTTCTGAGCCAGCTCCCTCATCTCCAAGAGAAGAGCGCTCCTTCTCATCCCTGCTTCAGAAGGGGGATGAGTTACATGGATACTGCTTAGCACGGCACCTGCCGTATGATAAGCATTCAGTAGAGGTAACTGGGGTCGCGAAGAGTCGGACACGACTGAGCGACTTCACTTTCAGTTTTCATTTCACCCATTGGAGAAGGCAATGGCAACCCACTCCAGTGTTCTTGCCTGGAGAATCCCAGGGACGGGGGAGCCTGGTGGGCTGCCGTCTATGGGGTCGCACAGAGTCGGACACGACTGAAGTGACTTAGCAGCAGCAGCAGAGGGAACTGACATTAATAAACCTATGGTAACCTAATTTATTATCGAAGTAGTAAGAATTGTTGTTTTCTTTAGAGTTTATATGAAAGTATGGAATCTAAGCCTTCAGCCAACTCTGTTGCTCTGGAAGATGACACCTATTACACAGATTTACTTCAAATAAAGCTTGACAACTTAAAGTAAGTATTGGGTGCTTAGAAAGACGAGACTCTGTTCACTTGTTTATAATAAGTGATAGTAGTTTTGTCTTTACATTGCCAAAAGAAAGTTCCAGAAAAGAACAACAACAAAAATACCTCGTGCAGCAAATGATATTTATTCGATATAATTATTCTTGGTTATTGAAGAAAAATACTTTCAATGAATAATTAAATGTTTTTAGTTCTTTGTTTTTCTTAAAGCCTTTCAAATTAGCAAGCATAAAGAACTTTAGAAAATGTTCTTATAACCTAATTTTTTAAAGAATAAATATCATGTAATTTAAAACTTAAAGCTTTGAGTTTATTTATACATATGGAAAGTATGCCCCTCTGTGTCCATTTCCTTTGAAAAATGCATGAGACTTTTTTATTTGAAACTGCTGTTGTTAAATCTTATTTTGCTTATTGTTTGTTACTAAAAAACACCAGGGAAATATGTTTTACTAAGAGTTCAAATATATAATATAGTAAACAATTGGTGGGCTTTCCAGGTGGGTCAGTGGTAAAGAATGTGCCTGCCAATGCAGGAGACGCAAGAGATGTGGGTTTGATCTCTGGATAGGGAAGATCCTCTGGAGAAGAAAATGGCAGCCCACTCCAGTGTTCTTGCCAGGAGAATCCCGTGGGCAGAGGAGCCTGGCAGGCTACAGTCCATGGGGTTACAAGAGAGTTGGATACAACTTAGCAACTAAACAAATAGTTTGTACTAAAAATTATGTATTTCATGTGTTTGTTAATATTCCTTGGTTCTATCTCTGTCTCTCTCTCTCTATTTTTTAATTAATGTAGCAAAGAAAGTGAAAGCATTAAAGGTGAATTGTCCATCCAGCGAATGAAAGCATTACTTGAGAGCCAGAGGGCTCTGGATATTGAGCGGAAACTTTTTTTAAATGAAAGGCACCTCCAGCTTTCCCAAAGTGAAAATATGAAACTGAGAGCTAAATTAGATGAGCTAAAACTGAAGTATGAACCTGAAGGTATGAATGTATCATATATTCTGTCTTTTATATATGAGAAGCTCTGAGAAATCATATCAAATTTTTTTCTTTCTACAGCTTTATGGAAACCTCATTACAAACTAATTTGTGACTCTGTATCTATATTTAATAAAATAAATGTATTGCTACAGAATTTGTAGGAAAGAGAACTGTGTACTGTATGTGCATGAATAAAATGCGTATTCTTTGACATTTGAGCCTTTTCCATTTAAGATTGCAGAATCTTATGTAATACCAAAGAGTTCAGTTTTGTTGAGGCAACTGATGTTTAAGAGCTATATTAGTTAATAGTAATTGTTCATAGAATACGTAAACTAATGGAGTCTAAGAATGTGATGGTTCTTAGGCCAAAAAAGGTTCTGTTAATGTTCTAGGTTATAGACTTTCAGCCATTTTTGCCCCTACACCCTTCACATGCCTACAACTCTCTCTTGATCATTATTTCAGGGACAGGAGTGATTTCAACAATAGGGGGCAGATTTTCAGCAATAATAAGGTTTCTTTATAGTATAAAAAGGCTCTCTTTCTCTCATCTTTTTCCCCTTCTCTGGTTAATAGACTGTCCTGACTAAGAGTTATCCACTTCAAATTTCAAAGGTCTGCTGAACTAAACAGCGCAGGCAGGAGGAATTATAGTGAATATTGATGGTGTGGATTTCAAAGAAGCAGTGCAAGAGAAAGGAAAAATAATGATTTAAAACAACGGTGTAGAGCAGGAACACCAGCCCCACAGTCAACTGTGGTTTCTCCAACTTAAGTAACATTTTGATTTTGAAAATGAAAGACATGTCAGTTTTGGAAAACAGAAAAAGTATTAGAATGATTGTTCTGTGACTGTATATCTCGACCTGCATGGGAGATAGAATGATATTATGTTAATCTTTATAACACACTACTGCTGCTGCGTCACTTCATTCGTGTCCGACTCTGTGCGACCCCAGAGACGGCAGCCCACCAGGCTCCCCCGTCCCTGGGTTCTCCAGGCAAGAACACTGGAGTGGGTTGCCATTGCCTTCTCCAATGCAGGAAAGTGACAAGTGAAAGGGAAGTCGCTCAGTCGTGTCTGACCGTCAGCAACCCCATGGACTGCAGCCCACCAGGCTCCTCCGCCCATGGGATTTTCCAGGCAAGAGCACTGGAGTGGGGTGCCATTGCCTTCTCCTATAACACACTACTGAGTGTTCCTCAATTAGTGCTTTTAATTCCATTTTATACATTACAAAATCATAGCCCGTGTTTTAGATGAAGTGTAAAAGCATATAGCACTTACCACAGTGCTTTGTACTTAGTAGTTGATCAGTAAATGATTATTATTCAAGCTTTAAAAAAAGTAAGAAAACAGTGCTCAGGTTAAGTACTTTTCCAAGGTCACTCAGCTGCTGAGTGTTGTTAGCACTAAGATTTGTACCTGGATTGCTTGACTCTTATGCACTACATCCTTTCTAATTTCCATGCTGAAGCCCCATGCAACTTTTATAATAACCCTCAGTTCAGTCAGTCAGTTCAGTCGCTCAGTCGTGTCCAACTCTTTGCAACCCCACGGACTACAGCACACCAGGCCTCCCTGTCCATCACCAACTAGTGGAGTTTACTCAAACTCATGTCCATTGAGTCGGTGATGCCATCCAACTGTCTCATTCCCTGTCGTCCCCTTCTCCTGCCTTTAGTCTTTCCCAGCATCAGGGTCTTTTCAGATGAGTCAGTTCTTCACATCAAGTAGCCAAAGTATTGGAGTTTCAGCTTCAACATCAGTCCTTCCAATGAATATTCAGGACTGATCTCCTTTAGGATGGACTGTTTGGATCTCCTTTCAGTCCGAGGGACTCTCAAGAGTCTTCTCCAACATCATAGTTCAAAAGCATCAATTGTTCAGTGCTCAGCTTTCTTTATAGTCCAGCTCTCACATCCATACATGACTACTGGAAAAACCGTAGCTTTGATAGATGGACCTTTGCTGGCAAAGTAATGTCTCTGCTTTTTAATAAGTTGTCTCGGTTTGTCATAGCTTTTCTTCCAAGGAGCAAGCGTCTTTTAATTTCATGGCTGCAGTCACCGTCTGCAGTGATTTTGGAGCCCAAAGTCTGACATTGTTTCCACGGTTTCCCCATCTATTTGCCATGAAGTGATGGGACCAGAAGCCGTGATCTTAGTTTTCTGAATGTTGAGCTTTAAGCCAGTGTTTTCACTCTCCTCTATCACTGTCATCAAGAGGCTCTTTAGTTCTTACTTTCTGCCATAAGGGTGGTGTCATCTCTATATCTGAGGTTATTGATTTCTCCCGGCAATCTTGATTCCAGCTTGTGCTTCATCCAGCCCAGCATTTCTTATGATGTACTCAGCATATACGTTAAATAAACAGGGTGACAATATACAGCCTTGTCATACTCCTTTTTCTATTTGGAACCAGTCTGTTGTTCTATGTCCAGTTCTAACTGTTGCTTCTTGACCTGCATACAGATTTCTCAAGAGGCAGGTCAGGTGGTCAGGTATTCCCATCTCTTTCAGAACCTTCCACAGTTTGTGGTGATCCACGCAGTCAAAGGCCTTGGCATAGTCAATAAAGCAGAAGTAGATATTTTTCTGGAACTCTCTTGCTTTTTTGATGATCCAGTAGATGTTGGCAATTTGATTTCTGGTTCGTCTGCCTTTTCTAAAACCAGCTTGAAAATCTGGAAGTTCATACTTCATGTACTATTGAAGCTTGGCTTGGAGAACTTTGAGCATTACTTTGCTAGCATGTGAGATGAGTGCAATTGTGCAGTAGTTTGAGCATTCTTTGGCAATACCTTTGGGATTGAAATGAAAACTGACCTTTTCCAGTCCTGTGGCCACTGCTGAGTTTTCCAAATTTGCTGGCATATTGAGTGCTGCCTTCACTGCATCATCTTTTAGGATTTGAAATAGCTCAACTGGAATTCCATCACCTCCACTTTCTTTATTCATAGTGATGCTTCTTAAGGCCCACTTGACTTGGCATTCCAGGTTGTCTGGCTCTAGGTGAGTGATCACACCATTGTGATTATCTGGGTCATGAAGATCTTTTTTGTATGCCTAGAGGAGAAGATTTAAGTGTTCATTCCTATGGTCAAATATATTGAGGTCCCAAGGAAAATTTATAGCCAGATGACCTTGCAAAGATATAGTTAATGGAATCCATAAAAAAGAAAGAATTAAAGACAGTGTATTTCAGTAAGGAGATGAATAGTTTTTAAAGAAACAGGAGTGGAAAACAAAGGAAAATAAATACATTTATAGCTAGTTCTACCTTATATTGATTGTATCTTTGATATATTGACTAGATACTTTTTTAAATTGTTTTTATTCTCAGAGAAAATTGAAGTGCCTGTACTCAAAAAGAGACGTGAGGTCCTGCCTGTGGATGTAACCACCCCTAATGGTATATGTGCCACCAGTGATGATGGGAAAGAAGTTTATAGATTATCACCGCAGAAAGAGGAGGCACAATCCTATTCTAACAGTTTGGAAGATAACAACTTGCAGCTAGAAAGAACAGTTTCTATAAACACATCAGGAGTCATTCTCTCTCCTTACAAAAATCTGCCCATGGATATTCAGCCAAGAAAGGAAAAGAAGTGTGTGAAACTTATAGGCGTTCCAGCTGACTCGGAAGCCTTAAGTGAAAGAAGTGGAAACACCCCTAACTCTCCCAGGTCAGTGTCTTTCCTTCAAGGCAGCGAGCAGCCCTCTCCATCTCGCCTCTATCGCTGCATGAACTGTGCTATCTGTTTCTTAATCTATTTTCTTAGTATTGTATGCAGTATAATTCCCCAGTTTCAGCTACGTACCTTCCAATTTTCTAAAATTTTAAGAAAGACTAAGGTGATTGCCAGGGGAAAAGACTCCTGAATAAGGGAATTATTTTAAACAGTAACACTTTTCTGTGTCACGAGTCTAGTACATCTCTGAAAGTTTTGTTGTTTTGAATAAATGTAGTTATTTTTTTCCTGGTTCAGGAGTGACCTGAAAGAAAAATTACCTTACCTCCTAAAAGGGCTTTCCAATTAGTCTTAAGAAATTTCAGCCTTCCAAAAAACTGTTAGTTGAAATTTTTTTATGGCTTTTGAAATTGTTTATTCTAAGCCTTCAAGCATGTGCTTTAATACCTATTCTGACATTTTAAAATATCAAAGGTAACTCATTTTCAATTTACACCCAAACTTCAAAGCCTCTAGTTTCTGCATAATTGAGTTTGTGACTAAAAGAGAAGGTGTCAGACATACATGTCTGTAGGAATTAACATTAAAAAAAATTAAAATAATAGAGGCCAGAAAGAAGGTAAGAGAAAGTGAGTGGAAGGGAAAGGTAGGTACAGTGACTGAGGTTACGGTGGTGTAAAAACACATTCTTGATGTGTGTAGCAGGACCAAGTGTGGGCAAAAAAAGAAGTGAATGAGGAAAATGGAGAAGGTAAAAAGGATGATAAAAGATGAAGGATGTCTTTATGCAGTGGAATGATAGTGGAATTAAAATAAATAGACATTTTAAAAATTAAGCATATTGGTATGAAAATAGCTGGGATTGTCTGCTATGAAAGGAGATCTTTAAGGTGCTACTATATCTTTAAGGTACTACATCAGTCTTAATGGGGACATACAAATAAGACATTTTACATTTTACTAAATGTAGTATTTAGCAATGAAAGCATTTCAACAATATTGCAGCTTTTATTGTTAATTGGAGTAATGTATTACTCCATTTCTTGAATTTTTATGTAATAGCATTATAATCTATAAGTCACTTGAACTAAAAGCTTAATATTCTCAAGGAAAAACGTACCTTTAAATGAATGCTATCTGACACACACGTGGTTTCGACTAATTGTGAATTGAATTCAGCAAGTTATGCTTGTGTATATGTGACTCATTGTGTATGTGTGCTTGACCGCTGTATATTTCTGGAGGTGAATTTCCAGAATTGATCAGTGCAGATCTTACTCTCTATGTTGTCTTCATTTCTTCTTCTGCTTTCTTTTCCTTAATAAAAATTATTCAAGCAAATGTTCAGCTACTCGTTTGACTCAAATAGCACGTTGAAATTTTTTTGTCTTGCTAGNNNNCTTGCTAGTTAAACAAAAACAAAATAACAAAACGTTTGTCTGTGTGTGTGTGAGTCCATCTGCTAACTTCAGATGTTTCCAGCCTTTTGGCCTCTGCATGATTAATTTAGACATGCAATCCTATGATAATATTATAATAATAAACATGGCTTCTATTAGGAGATTCACTGTTGCATGCTTTATAAATTTAATTGATGCTCTTGCTATAATAAAATTTCTGTATAGGCCCTTTAAAATATTTCTTCATTGTTTATTTTTTTCTTAAATTATTATTTTGCTAGTTGAAATTTAAGTTTTTTAATGGGATTATTTAGATATCTATTCAGGATTCTTTGTTAATTTTTATCTTGCATTTGCCTTTTGTTGAGTCGTGTTAACATTGATATAGTGCTCTAGCATTAAACCGGAGAAGGCGATGGCACCCCACTCCAGTACTCTTGCCTGGAAAATCCCATGGACGGAGGAGCCTGGTAGGTTGCAGTCCATGGGGTCACGAAGAGTCAGACACGACTGAGCGACTTTGCTTTCACTTTTCACTTTCATACATTGGAGAAGGAAATGGCAACCCACTCCAGTGTTCCTGCCTGGAGAATCCCAGGGACGGGGGAGCCTGGTGGGCTGCCGTCTCTGGGGTCGCACAGAGTCAAACACGACTGAAGTGACTTAGCAGCAGCAGCAGCATTAAACATTTTTTGTTAGATATGTTTATTATGATCGGTTCAGTTCAGTCGCTCAGTCGTGTCCAACTCTTTGCAACCCCATGAATGCAGCACACCAGGCCTCCCTGTCCATCANCAAAGTAATGTCTCTGCTTTTGAATATGCTGTCTAGATTGGTCATAACTTTTCTTCCAAAGAGTAAGCGTCTTTTAATTTCATGGCTGCAGTCACCATCTGCAGTGATTTTGGAGCCCCCAAAAATAAAGTCTGACAGTTTCCACTGTTTCCCCATTTATTACCCATGAAGTGATGGGACCGGATGCCATGATCTTTGTTTTCTGAATGTTGAGCTTTAAGCCAACTTTTTCGCTCTCCTCTTTCACCTTCATCAAGAGGCTTTTTAGCTTATCTTCACGTTTTGCCATAAGGGTGGTGTCATCTGCATTTCTGAGGTTATTGATATTTCTCCTGGCAATCTTGATTCCAGCTTGTGTTTCTTCCAGTCCAGCGTTTCTCATGATGTACTCTGCATAGAAGTTAAATAAGCAGGGTGACAATATACAGCCTTGATGTACTCCTTTTCCTATTTGAAACCAGTCTGTTGTTCCATATCCAGTTCTAACTGTTGCTTCCTGACCTGCATACAGATTTCTCAAGAGGCAGGTCAGGTGATCTGGTATTTCCACCTCTTTCAGAATCTTCCACAGTTTATTGTGATCCACACAGTCAAAGGCTTTGGCATAGTCAATAAAGCAGAAATAGATGTTTTTCTGGAACTCTTGCCTTGTCCATGATCCAGCGGACGTTGGCAATTTGATCTCTGGTTCCTCTGCCTTTTCTAAATCCAGCTGAAAATCGAAGTTCACGGTTCACATATTGCTGAAGCCTGGCTTGGAGAATTTTGAGCATTACTTTACTAGCACGTGAGATGAGTGCAATTGTGCAGTAGTTTGAGCATTCTTTGGCATTGCCTTTCTTTGGGATTGGAATGAAAACTGACCTCTTCCAGTCCTGTGGCCACTGCTGAGTTTTCCAAATTTGCTGGCATATTGAGTACAGCACTTTCACAGCATCATCTTTCAGGATTTGAAATAGCTCAACTGGAATTCCATCACCTCCACTAGCTTTGTTTGTAGTGATGCTTTCTAAGGCCCACTTGACTTCACATTCCAGGATGTCTGGCTCTGGATGAGTGATCACACCATCATGATTATCTGGGTCGTGAGGATCTTTTTTGTACAGTTCTGTGTATTCTTGCCACCTCCTAATATCTTCTGCTTCTGTTAGGTCCATGCCATTTCTATCCTTTATTGAGCCCACCTTTGCATGAAATGTTTCCTTGGTATCTCTAATTTTCTTGAAGAGATCTCTAGTCTTTCCCATTCTGTTCTTGTCCTCTATTTCTTTGCATTGATCACTGAAGAAGGCTTTCTTATGTCTTCTTGCTATTCTTTGGAACTCTGCATTCAGATGTTTATATCTTTCCTTTTCTCCTTGGCTTTTTGCCTCTCCTTTTCACAGCTATTTGTAAGGCCTCCCCAGACAGACATTTTGCTTCTTTGCATTTCTTTTCCATGGGGATAGTCTTTATCCCTGTCTCCTGTGCTGTGTCACGAACCTCATTCCATAGTTCATCAGGCACTCTATCTATCAGATCTAGGCCCTTAAATCTATTTCTCACTTCCACTGTATAATCATAAGGGATTTGATTGAGGTCATACCTGGTCTAGCAGTTTTCCCTACTTTCTTCAGTTTAAGTCTGAATTTGTCAATAAGGAGTTCATGATCTGAGCCACAGTCAGCTCCTGGTCTTGTTTTTGTTGACTGTATAGAGCTTCTCCATCTTTGGCTGCAAAGAATATAATCAGTCTGATTTTGGTGTTGACCATCTGGTGATGTCCATGTGTAGAGTCTTCTCTTGTGTTGTTGGAAGTGGTTGTTTGCTATGACTCGTGCATTTTCTTGGCAAAACTCTGTTAGTCTTTGCCCTGCTTCATTCCACCTTCCAAAGCTATTTAGCCTGTTACTTCAGGTGTTTCTTGACTTCCTGCTTTTACATTCCAGTCCCCTATAATGAAAAGGACATCTTTTTTGCGTGTTAGTTCTAAAAGGTCTTGTAGGTCTTCATAGAACTGTTCAACTTCAGCTTCTTCAGCGTTACTGGTTGGGGCATAGACTTGGATTACCGTGATATTGAATGGTTTGCCTTAGAGACGAACAGAGATCATTCTGTCGTTTTTGAGATTGCGTACAAGTAGTGCATTTTGGACTCTTTCGTTGACCATGATGGCTACTCCATTTCTTCTGAGGGATTCCTGCCCGCAGTAGTAGATATAATGGTCATCTGAGTTAAATTCACCCATTCCAGTCCATTTTAGTTCGCTGATTCCTAGAATGTCGATGTTCACTCTTGCCATCTCCTGTTTTACCACTTCTAATTTGCCTTGATTCATGGACCTGAATTCCAGGTTCCCATGCAAAATTGCTCTTTACAGCATCGGACCTTGCTTCTATCACCAGTCACATCCACAGCTGGGTATTGTTTTTGCTTTGGCTCCAGCCCTTCATTCTTTCTGGAGTTATTTCTCCACTGATCTCCAGTAGCGTGTTGGGCACCTACTGACCTGGGGAGTTCCTCTTTTAGTATCCTATCATTTTGCCTTTTCATACTGTTCATGGTGTTTTTAAGGCAAGAATACTGAAGTGGTTTGTCATTCCCTTCTCCAGTGGACCACATTCTGTCAGACCTCTCCACCATGACCCACCTGTCTTGGGTTGCCCCGCGGGCATGGCTTAGTTTCATTGAGTTAAACAAGGCTGTGGTCCTAGTGTGATTAGATTGACTAGTTTTCTGTGAGTATGGTTTCAGTGTGTCTGCCCTCTGATGCCCTCTTGCAACACCTACCATTTTACTTGGGTTTCTTTTACTTTGGGCGTGGGGTATCTCTTCACAGCTGCTCCAGCAAAGTGCAGCCGCTGCTCCTTACCTTGGAGGAAGGGTACCTCCTCAGTGCCGCCCTTCCTGACCTTCAGTGTGGGATAGCTCCTCTAGGCCCTCCTGCGCCTGGGCATCCACAGCTCCTTGGGCATGGCGTTGCTCCTCCCAGCCACCGCCCCTGGCCTTGGGCGCGGGGTGGCTCCTCCTGGCCGCCTCCCCTGACCCCAGACGCAGGGTATCATTATATTTTAATTCTTTGTTTTAGACTTTGCCATGATTTTTTATCAGCCTTAAAGATATTTCTTTAGACATTTGAAAAATTAAGCCTATTGGTAGAAAATGTTTTTAGTGAGGCAGTGATTTAGTTTTTCTTTAATTGTATTGGAGTCAACTGTAATTTTTCTTCTTAAATACCTTAAAAAAATCACCTTGTCACATTAAGAGATCCATTATAGTGTAGGATTGTTTCTTCTTTAATTTTTCCTGACCACATTTGAATTCAGAGTGGATGCTTTAATGCCTGTAGGTTAGCTGCTGAATCAAGGCTTCAAAGAGAAGTTAAACAAGGGAAAGAAACTGCAAGCAAACTGGAAAAAGCAGCTTGTAAGAAATCACACCCTATTGTATATGTATCCTCCAAGTCAACTCCAGAGACCCAGTGCCCTCAGCAGTAAAGACTTTTCCTTCATGAGAATAAGGTACCACTTGCCCCAAAGATTGCTCTGAAGCTTAAAGATTGTCTTTATCTGAGGATACCTTCTTGCAGCCTATTTTCCTTCTACTCATTGTGCCAGGAACTGGTATTTTCATGCTTTGACCAAACATTCAAAATGTGATTGTGATTCTAACCAGGAAAGTTCCTTAAGTGATGAACTGTGAATCACAGTGAATAGACTATTAACTGAAGGAAAGTGTTACTATAAATCTATTGGATGCATTGTATATAGATTATTAAAGTACCTTCAGAGCCATATATACTTGAAAAGAGAACACATTATTATATTTTCCTAAATACATTTTTGTGAACGTAGTTTTTCACTATGTTGTGAAAATAGAAGACTTTGTTTAAAAATATATTGTAACTAGATTTTGTCAGTGTTTAAAGCATATATGTTCATCTTTGTATTCATCTACATGGTTTAAGTTTTATTTCGATTACATGAAAAATACAATTTTGAAATTTAAAATAAAGCTGCTACAATTTATCTCCTTTTTGTTTTTTTTATTCTGCATAGATTATAGTGTTATCAAAGAAAATAAAAGGAGAAAAATGAAACCAGGGATTCTTAATTCCCTGGTACATAGAATTTTTGTACATATATATATATATATGCACACACACATAATATATATTTTCAATTCTAAACCTTCCAAATAAAGACTTTTTTCCTGTAAGTGATTATAGCCTGGTCTGTAACTTAATTTCATGTATACATTCGGTGGTGTATTAGTTGAGAGAAGAGAGATTTATTTTAAGGAATTGTGTTTTGCAAATAAGGAGGCTGACAAGTCCAGAACCTACACAGTGGCCTTTCAGGCAGTAGACCCAAAGAGGAGCTGATGTCACAGTTAAGTCCAAAAGCTGTCTGCTGCAAAAGTTCCCCTTTTTCAGGGGAGGTTAGCCTTTTTTTTTTATCCAGAGCTTCAACTAATTACATGCATAGGCCCACCCACATTCCGGAGGGAAATCTGCTTTACTCAAAAGCCACAGATTTAAGTGTTAATCTCATCCAAAAGCACACCAGAAACATCTAGAATGATGTTTGACAACATTTCTAGGCTTCATAGCTCAACCAAATTGACGCATCCTTAACCATCACGTTGGGTTTAGATAAGTCTATTGAAATATATTGTTTGCTTCCCTGGTAGCTCAGACAGTAAAGCGTCTGCCTACAATGTGGGAGACCCGGGTTCAATCCCTGGGTCGGGAAGATCCTCTGGAGAAGGAAATGGCAACCCACTCCAGTATTCATGCCTGGAAAATCCCATGGACTGAGGAGCCTAGTAGGCTACAGTCCCTGGGGTCGCGTTGAAATATATTAGGTAAAAAGGAAATTGCCTCTCCCTTCTAAATAAGTCGAATAATAAACTAATTTTAATTTGTCACAAAAAGTATACTCTAAAGAAGCTACAAGTTTTATATTAAATATTTCTTATAAAAAGTAGTTGAAGGCACTAGAAAACAAATGATTTTAACCTGAGGATAGTAATGAATGACTGCCATATTCCTTGCATATTATAGAACATAGATCAGTTCCTTCCAACACTGAGTTTTTGTCATGAATTAGGTGCTAGTGGTACAAGAATAAGCCTTCAGAGCTCACAGTTTAATAGACTCATATAGATGAAGTGGTAGTTGGTGGTATTACTAGTAATCATAGTTATATCTAACACTTGAATATATCTAATGTGCCAAGCACTTGTTTAAACCCTTTCACGTATTACCATATTTAACCTTTCTAGCATCTCTGTGAGCTAGATATTTTACCCTATTGATGCTCATTTTACAGATGAGGAAATCAAGGTATCAAAGAGGTTATTTGTCCAAAGTCATGGTTTAGTTAAGTTGCTCAGTCGTGTCCGACTCTGCAACCCCATGAACTGTAGCACGCCAGGCCTCCCTGTCCATCACCAACTCCTGGAGCCCACCCAAACCCGTGTCCATTGAGTCAGTGATGCCATACAACCATCTCATCCTCTGTCGTCCCCTTCTGCCCTCAATCTTTCCCAGCATCAAGGTCTTTTCAAATGAGTCAGCTCTTCACATCAGGTGGCCAAAGTATTGGAGTTTCAGCTTCAGCATCAGTTCTTCCAATGAACATTCAGGATTGATTTCCTTTAGGATGGACTACTTGGATCTCCTTGCAGTCCAAGGGACTCTCAAGAGTCTTCTCCAACACCGTGGTTCAAAACCATCAATTCTTTGGCGCTCCAAGGTTACAAGTGTTAGTAAATAATGACATAAGAGTTGTAGACGTATAATTGTGTATAGAGTGCTATAGGAACCAAGAAGGAAAACAACAAACTGACTTGGGGCTTTTTTAATTTTCATCATTTCTAAACTGAGATTGCTTCAGAGGTTTCCTAAGCCACAGAGAATAGCATTACAAGTGGAAGAAATAGTTGTTCAACCAATAAATGTATGAAACAACATCTTTAATTAAGCAAAGTGAAGACTGAAATGGCTGGGTGTATAGGGCTTGTGAAGAAGATTGTAACAGTAAACAGACTCTGAAGAGATGGCTAGGAGCAAAACCATGAAGAGTGCAAGTTAGGGAATCTGTTTTACAAACAAAGATGTATAAACAAAATGAGCAAGTGTGTTTGAAGGTTGAAGAATAGAGATGACAAGAGAACCTTATCCATCCAGCTTCTGTCTTATCACCCACGGAGACTGAAACAATTCTGCTGAGTCTTGAGTCTTTCAGGAAAATGTTCTGAAAAGTCGGCACACTAAATAATGAGAAAACAATATTCGATAGAAGCAAAGCAATTACTGAACAAATTTAAAGGGTTGAATGCTCAATTTAAAAATTACTGTAAAAAAACTCTAGGGCCATAATGGAAAATGAATTTAGAAAAAGATAAGAATGGAGGCTGAAAAAAGCTAGTTTGGCCATTCAGTAGACCAGGTAGGAAATACAAGTGCGAACAGTGGAAATGCAGAGTGGTGGTTGGAGTTGCGGTATTATTTAAAGAAGCAAAGTACCGAAGAGTCAGTTGATGAACACCCTTGTTCGGGTGCCTGTGGGGTGTCCAAGTTGGGAGTCAAGGGAAGTGTTCGTGTATGTTTACATGATCGAAAATAATGTTTTCCAAACCTTCATTTTTATATAGAAAATGTGAAACTAAGGTAACTGTTAATAATAGGCACTTTTTCCCTCATCATTAGTCAAAGGTAGCTTGAGAGTCAGATGTTTATAATCATAGCCTTGATTTATTGTTTTCACTGATTAGACATAATAAGCCCTGTGTATGGGCCTAGAACAAAGGTGACAAAGTAACTATGCTTTCTTGCCTTGAATAAAGTGTCGGTGTATGCATGCGTGCTAAGTTGCTTCAGTAGTGCCTGATTCTGCCACCCTATGGACTGTAGCCCACCAGGCTCTGTCCATGGGATTCTCCAGGCAAGAATACTGGAGTGAGTTGCCATGCCCTCCTTCAGGGGATCTTCCTGACCCAGGGATCAAACCTGCTTCTGTCTCCTGCATCGGTAGGTGTGTTCTTTACCACTAGCTCCACCAGGGAAGCTCCTAAGGTAGTGGTGGAAAGGTGCTAATGTTTATTGATTTGCTAGGTAATTTGCCTGTGTTATGTCTCTCAATATTTACCTAGTTTAGCATAATAGTTACTATTGTAGCATCTGTTATTAAACTGCTTGTGTTGAAATCTAAACTTATCCACATAAATGTTACACTTTAGCAAGTTTATGACTCAAAGAATGGTTTGTCTAGGTAATCCTTTAATTTTTTTTATATTTATTTAAAATATGTGGGGGCTTCCCTGGTGACTCAGTGATAAATTAACCTACCTACTTCACTTTCACTTTTTACTTTTCATGCATTGGAGAAGGAAATGGCAGCCCACTCCAGTGTTCTTGCCTGGAGAATCCCAGGGATGGAGGAGCCTGGTGGGCTGCCATCTATGGGGTCGCACAGAGTCGGACAAGACTGAAGCGATTTAGCAGCAGCAGCAACAGCCAATGCAAAAGACAGGAGCCTGGTGGGCTATAGTCCATGGGGTCACAAAGAGTTGGGCACAACTTAGTAACTGAACAACAACTCTGGCTTCCCAGGTGCCGCTAGTCATAAAGAACCTGCCTGCAAATGCAGAAGACATAAGAGATGTGGCTTTGATCCCTGCTTCACGAAGATCCCCTGGAGGAGGGCTTGGCAACCCATTCCAGTATTCTTGCCTGGGAAATCCCATGAACAGAGGTTCCTGGTGGGCAACAGTCCACTGGAACACAAAAGAATTGCATACAACTTAGTGACTAATGGACTTCCCTGATGGCTCAGAGGGTAAAGTGTCTGTCTACAGTGCAGGAGACCTGGGTTCGATCCCTGGATCGGGAAGATCCCCTGGAGAAGGAAATGGCAACCCACTCCAGTACTATTGCCTGGAAAATCCCATGGATGGAGGAGCCTGGTAGGCTACAGTCCATGGGGTCGAAAAGAGTTGGACACGGCTGAGCGACTTCACTTTCACTTTAGTGACTAAACAATAACTACAACAAAATATGTGGATCCAAAGTAAAATCTACAAGAGGTTTATTTAAGGAAATCTAGCTTCTGTGACTTACCTCCTCCCACCAGGAACCATTTAAATTTCATGGTTTATTTTTTTCTCTTTTTTTTTGTCTTTCTACATAGCAGATGTAGATAGTAGGTAGATAGAATCTCCATTATTTTTCTTAGATAAAATAGTGAGTGACATCAGGGATTTGTGGATAGGAAACAACAAAAGCCTATCCCTCTACAAAATCTGATAATAAACTGGCAAGAATAGTCAGAACCAAATTTAGATTCTGGGGAAAAAAGGATTCACAGCAATAAAGTGAACAATTAAGAAAAATCAGCTGAATCTGGGCATTCCAGGAAATCTCCGATGAAATACCAGGTGATCACTAAGCTAATGGAATGGAGATTTCAGTAGCTAAACACAGCAAAGAACACAGACCTTACAAAATCAGTTCAGAAAAATTTAAAAAGTTGGAGCAATGACTACAACGAAGAGCAACAACCAACTAGGGAGGGAGGAGAATCAGGTTTTCAGCATGGTCACAGTATAGGTCTGTGTCCATGAGATATCCCAGGCAGGAATATTCGAGTGGTTTGCTACCTCCTCCTACAGGGTATCTTCCTGACTCAGGAAGTGGGTCAGAGAGATCAACTTCCAACAAAAATCACAAGACATGCAAGAAACAAGAATATGACCCATACATAGGAAAAATGAAATTAGCATCGACCCAGGAGGAAGCTCAGACATTGGACTTGCTAGATAAAAACTTTAAATCAATAATTTAAAATATGCTCAAAGAACTAATGAAAGGCATGCACAAAGATCTAAAGGACCGGCAATGCCAAATAGAAACTACCAACAAAGAGAAAAAATTTTTTAAAGTATGTGTGTGCTAAGTTGCTTCAGTCATGTGTGACTCGGGCAGCCCTATGGACTGTAGCCTATCATGATCCTCTGTCCATGGGATTCTCCAGGCAAGAATCCTGGAATGGGTTGCCATGCCCTCTTCCAGGGGATCTTCCCAACCCAGGGATTGACCTTTCATTTCTTTTGTCTCTTCCATTGACAGGCAGATTCTTTATCACTAATGCCATCTGGGAAGCCAAAGTTGTTCAGTCGCTGAGTCCAACTCTTTTTGACTCCTTGGACTGTAGCCCACCGGACTCTCTGTCCATGAGGATTTCCAGGCAAGAAAACTGGAGTGGGTTACCATTTCTTTCTCCAGGGGATCTTCCTGAATCAGGAATCAAACCTGTGTCTCCTGCAGCGGCAGGCAGATTCTTTACCCACTGAGCTACCAGGAAAGCCTTAAAAGGAACCAGATAAAACCTCTGGAGTTTAAGAGTATAGTAATGAATGAGAAACGAGAGAGATTCAACGGCACATTTGGCCAACTGAGATTATTTAGGCTATGGAAAATGGAAAATCCCACGGACGGAGGAGCCTTGTAGGCTGCAGTCCATGGTGTCGCTGGGAGTCAAACACGACTGAGCGACTTCACTTTCACTTTTCACTTTCATGCATTGGAGAAGGCAATGGCAACCCACTCCAGTGTTCTTGCCTGGAGAATCCCAGGGATGGGGGAGCCTGGTGGGCTGCCGTCTCTGAGGTCGCACAGAGTCGGACACAACTGAAGCGACTTAGCAGCAGCAGTAGCAGCAGGCTAAAGAAAAGAATGAAAAAATATGAACAGAGCTTAAGAGACCTACCAGACACTATAAAAGATAGCAACATATGCATAATAGGAATCCCAAAAAGAGAGAGAAAGGGACAAGAGCATATTTGAAAAAAATAAAGACAGTTGCAGTCCAATATCCTTGATGGTTGTTGCTGTTTAGTTGCTAAGTTGTATCTGACTCTTTTGGGACCCTATGATCTGCAGCCTGCCAAATCCCCTCTGTTGGGGAGGATTTCCCAGGCAAGAATACTGGAGTGGGTTGCCATTTCCTTTTCCAGGGGATCTTCTCAACCCAGGGATCAAACCCACATCTCCTTCACTGGCAGGCAGATTCTTTACCACCGAGCCACAAGGGAAGCCATCTTGATGGACATAGATGCAAAACTCCTCAACAAAATACTAAGTAGTCAAATTCAATACATTATAAGGATCATATAAGATGATTAAGTTGGATTTATTCCAGGGATGGAAGGATGGTTCAGCATCTACAAATCAGTCAGTGTACTATACCACATTAATGAAATGAAGGATGAAAATTATATGGTCATCTCAATAGATGCTAAAAAAGCAAAAATAAGCAAGTGGAACTATATTACATTAAAAAACTTATACACAGCAAATGTAACCATCAACAAAATGAAAAGGCAATCTACTGAAGGGGAGAAAATATTTGCAAATCATATGTCTGATAAGGCACTGACATCCAAAACATATAAAGAAATCATACAATGACAAAAAAATAAGCAATCTGATTAAAAAATAGAAGACCTGAACAGACATTTTCCTAAGGAAGACACAGATGGCTGCCATGTTATTATGCTTAACAACATCATCTTGACATGTGAGCTCTTTGCAGTTCCCTTCTTCCCCAGGAGTTCCCTTGCTATCACCTTCTGGATGGTGTCCCTGACCTGTAGCCCCTGGATAGTCTCGTGCTGTGAGGAACTTTCTCAGGCAGTCCTGTCCAGGTGCCATGTAGGAAAGCTTACTGTGTGTTACTGCCTTTCATGGGCTTATCTTTTTTCTACTTTAGACTCCAAATTCCCAAGACCCCTTATTAGATGAATTTATGTATCAAGAAGACATTATATAATGGGAGAAGTGTCAGTCTATCAAGGAGGCAGAACAATTAACAAACAGGTACCTAACAAGAGAGCCTCAAAACATCTAAAGCAAAACACCTGAATTTTGAAATTTGCCTGTGGATTCCATACAATCTCAGTGAAAATTCAAGCAGGCTTTACTGTAGAAATTTAAAATGTGATTCTAAAATGTATACGGAAATGCAACGAACTGACACAACCAGGGAAACTTAAAATGAAGAATAAAGTTGGACAACATGTACTACCTGATTTTGAGAATTACTATAAATTGTGTCCGTCTGCTTGTGGGCAGGGCTGGAGGTCAGTGGGTCCTGGGGCTGATGCCTGTCTACCAGGTGGCAGAACTGGGCCCCAGGGTCTCTGGCTACTGGGCCCTGGGGTCCCAGGCTAGTGCCTGCACACCAGGTTTGGGGGCCAACTTCTGGGTTCTCTGGTGGACAGGGTTGTATCTTGGTGTGGCTGTAGGCTTCTGCCTAGCTAGTTGCTTGGCTTGAGGTAGCACAGTACTGCTGAGGATAAGCTAGTGGGTGGCGCTGGGTCCCAGTTCTAATGAGGTAGAGGGAAGACTCCAAAATGGCAGCCAGCAACAGTGTCCATGTGGTAGAATGTGTTCCCCAAAATGGTTACCCTGAGTGTCTATGTCCCCAGGTGAGCTCCAGGTACCTCCTGTCCAGGAGGCCCTCAAAGATCAGCAGTTGAGTCTGACTCAGGCTCCTTTCAGGTTACTGCTTCTGCCCTGGGTCCTAGAACATGTGAGATTTTGTGTGCACCCTTTTAGGAGCGGAGTCTGTTTCCCACATCCTACTGGATCTCTCAGAAGCAAGTCCCACTGGCCTTCAAGGCAAAAGCATTCTGCAGTCTTTTCTTCCCAGTCAAGGACCTCTGGGCTGGGGAGCCTAATGTGGGTCTCAACCCCTTTCTTCCTTGGGGAAAATGTCTGCAATTTTATTATTCTCCCTGTTTGTGCATTGTCTTCCCAGATATGGGTTGTGAGTCTACCTGTACACTGCCCATCCTACCTGTCTTGTTGTGGTTCCTTCTTTACATCTTTGGTTGCAGAAGATCTTTTCTGGCAGATTCTGGTATTTCTTATCAATGGTTGCCCTGTAAATGTCATTTTGGTGTGCCCATGAAAGGAAGTGTGTTCACAGTCTTCCTACTCTGTCATGTTAGCCAAGCTCCCCATTAATAAAAAGGAGATGGGCTCCTTTTGCAGACTGGAAAATGAGCGGAAAAGAAACAAAAGGGAAAACATGGGGCCAAAGACGAAAGCACCATAATATTCAGTTCAGTTCAGTTGCTCAGTCATGTCCCATTTTTTGTGACCCCATGGAGCAGGCCAGGGCTCCCTGTCCATTGCCAACTCCTGGAATTTACTGAAACTCATGTCCATTGAGTCAGTGATGCCATCCAACCATCTTGTCCTCTGTCATCCTCTTCTCCTCCTGCCTTCAATCTTTCCCAGCATCAGGGTCTTTTCCAGTGAGTCAGTTCTTCCCATCAGGTGGCCAAAGTATTGGAGTTTCAGCGTTAGCAACAGTTCTTCCAATTAATATTCAAGACTGATTTCCTTTAGGATGCACCGGTTGGATCTCCTTGCTGTCCAAGGGACTCTCAAGAGTCGTCTCCAACACCACAGTTCAAATGCATCAGTTATTCAGTGCTCAGCTTTCTTTGTAGTCCAACTCTCACATCCATACATGACTACTGGAAAAACCATAGCTTTGATTAGAAGCACCTTTGTTGGCAAAGTAATGTCTCTGCTTTTTACTATGCTGTCTAGATTGGTCATAACTTTTCTTCCAAGGAGCAGTCATCTTTTAATTTCATGGCTACAGTCACCATCTGCAGTGATTTTGGACCCCCCAAAAATAGTCTGTCACTGTTTCCACTGTTTCCCCATCTATTTCCCATGAAGTGGTGGGACAAGATGCCATGATCTTAGTTTTCTGAATATTGAGTTTTAAGCCAACTTTTTCACTTTCCTCTTTCACTTTCATCAAGAGGCTCTTTAGTTCTTCTTCACTTGCTGCCATAAGGGTGGTATCATCTGCATATCTGAGATTATTGGGATTTCTTCCAGCAATCTTGATTCCAGCTTGTGCTTCATCCAGCCCAGCGTTTCTCATGATGTACTCTGCATATAAGTTAAATAAGCAGAGTGACAATATACAGCCTTGACGTACTCCTTTTCCTATTTGGAACCACTCTGTTGTTCCATGTCAAGTTCTAACTGTTGCTTCTTGACCTGCACACAGATTTCTCAAGAGGCAGGTCAGGTGGTCTGGTATTCCCATGTCTTTAAGAATTTTCCAGTGTTTGTTGTGGTCCACACAGTCAAAGGCTTTGGCATAGTCAATAAAGCAGGAGTAGATATTTTTCTTAAACTCTTGCTTTTTCAATGATCCAATGGATGTTGGCCATTTGATTTCTGGTTCCTCTGCCTTTTGTAAATTCAGCTTGAACAACTTGAACAACCATAATATTATTGGACTCAGAACTTCCTCCCGATTCCTCCATCACTGAGAACAAAAATTCCTTATGAAAGACTGTATATTTCACTGCACTGACAGAAGGGGACACCCTTTGACTAGGAACTTTGTAAAAGTACTCCAGAATTTTGATGACATAGACTAAAGCTGTAAAAATCTATTACGTGAAGGAAATGAAACAAGACTGCTTCATGAACTTCATGTTCTCCCCCTCTCAAGAGCCATTTGAAAGGGAAGCAAAATATAACACAACACTTGAAACTAAGTAAACTGATCTAGAACAGACTTTTAGGATTTTTAAATAGAGAAAAATTCTTCAGAACTCAAGCCGAAAATATCAAATAACTTACAGTGATAAGATAATACTTTCCCAAAACAGCATTCAGAAAAATGTCTCAATATTGTTTAAAAAAATTTTTTTTAAGGAAAAAAAGTGTGTGAACTGCTTTATTTTCATTGAATCTATCCTTTAGGCATCAAGACCAAAGGAAAACAGTTTTAAGCATGCCAGAATTCAGTGATTTTTGTGCCTATGAACCCTCCTTGAGGATCATCCAACAAAAGATGAATGGGGAAACTTTTGCAAAAGGACTAAAGGACTGAACGAATAACAATGTGTTAGAGACAGATCTCTCACTCTTGGGCAAAGAAGTGAAAATGAATGAAGGGGGAAGCTAGATTAATGAAAAAGAAGGCTAAAAATGAACCTGTAACATTGGATTGGAATTGGAGGTGTTGATATAAACTCATGATTTTGAGGAGATAGATATTAAAAATTAGAGTGAAGATATGCAATTACATACACACACACATATATGCAAGTACATATAATCATACATACACACACACACATATATATATACACTTACACATAAGTGTTTGTACATTTCCAAGTCTATCTGTTGAACCCTAGAAGCAATAACATCTCAGTAGCAATAAGCACATGTACACATTTAGCATACAGATCTTGGTTTCTTAATGTCATTCTGCACTGATATGAACCATTTCTTTTAGAACTGGCTACTTTCAGGATTAGATTGAGAATGAATGAGATAAGCCCTAAACATCTTGTCTGGAAAAGTAGGAAAGTGGTCACAGAATGATGGGGTCATCATGATGACTCCTGCTGTCCAAATCTAGGACAATTTGAGCATTAAAATAAGTGATTGTTGCTGAATAACTAAGTTGTGTCTGACTCTTGCTACCCTGTGACTGTAGCCTGCCAGGCGTCTCTGCCCATAGGATTTCCCAGGCGATAATACTAGAGTGGGTAGCCATTTTCTTCTCCAGGGGATTTTCTCCCCTGGATTGAACCCATGTCTCTTGCATTGGCAGGCGGATTCTTTAGCGCTGAGCCACCAGGGAAGCCCTCAATGAATAATAGTAATGGATTATAGACTGTTGTGTAAAACAGGAAATCATGAGCCCATATTTTTTAAAATAAATGAATAAATCTGTGAATGAATACACAATAAAGGAAAAGCTTTTTCTCACAGTAGAATCCTATTTAATAAAAGTGAAAAGAATGACAGAATTTTAAAAATCTCTATTTGGTAATTATTATAATAAGTGTTTCAGTAAAGAACTGTCAATAAATGATACTAAAACTTGTGGACTAAAAGTATGATGAGTTAAAGAATATTTCTGCTTTATTGACTATTCCAAAGCCTTTGACTGTGTGGGTCACAACAAACTGGAAAATTTTTCAAGAGATGGGAATAACAGACCACCTGACCTTCCTCCTGAGAAATCTGTATGCAGGTCAGGAAGCAACAGTTAGAACTTAACATGGAACAACAGAGTGGTTCCAAATAGGAAAAGGAGTACGTCAAGGCTGTATATTGTCACTCTGCTTATTTAACTTCTATGCAGAGTACATCATGAGAAATGCTAGACTGGATGAAGCACAAGCTGGAATCAAGATTGCTGGGAGAAGTATCAATAACCTCAGATATGCAGATGACACCACCCTTATGGCAGAAAGCGAAGAAGAACTAAAGAGTCTCTTGATGACAGTGAAAGAGGAGAGTGAAAACTTTGGCTTAAAAGTCAACATTCAGAAAACTAAGATCATGGCATCTTGTCCCACCACTTCATGGCAAATAGATGGGAAAACAGTGGAAACAGTGAGACTTTATTTTTTGGGGCTCCAAAATCACTGCAGATGGTGACTGTAGCCATGAAATTAAAAGATGATTGCTCCTTGGAAGAAAAGTTATGACCAACCTAGACAGCTTATTGAAAAGCAGAGACATTGCTTTGCCAACAAAGGTCCATCTATTCCAAGCTATGGGTTGAGTTGGATTATGAAGAAAGCTGAGTGCCGAAGAATTCATGCTTTTGAACTGTGGGGTTGGAGAAGACTCTTGAGAGTCCCTTGGAGATCCAACCAGTCCATCCTAAAAGAAATCAGTCCTGAATATTCATTGGAAGGACTGATCCTGAAGCTGAAACTCCAATACCTTGGCCACCTGATGGGAAGAACTGACTCATTGGAAAAGACCCTGATGCTGGGAAAGATTGAAGGCAGGAGGAGAAAGGGACGACAAAGGATGAGATGGTTAGATGGCATCACCGACTCAATGGACATGAGTTTGAGTAAACTCCAGGAGTTGGTGATGGACAGGGAGGCCTGGCCTGCTGTAGTCCATGGGGTCACGAGGAGTCGGACATGACTGACTGACTAAACTGAACTGACAGCATCTCTCCACAAATACAAAATATTTTTAAAAAACTCGTAACCTTCACGTGGAAAAGTTAAAGGGCATCACCCGCATCAATGATCAGTGTGAACATCACCAGGGAAGTTACTGACCCTCCCGGTTTTTCCCAACAAGGGTCCTCCTACCTGGTGTTCTAGCCAATAGAGTGAGACTGAGTTTGGCTCAGAAGCAAAAACAAAAAAAGGTTTCTCTTTGATCCCAGAATGGAGAGGTAGGAGCTCAAGCTCTGGAGTATGCACTCTGAGGAAAGGCCCTCAGGGGGCCGCGTCACAGGCTCAGCCTGAGGAGGGCGGGGTGGAGCTCCCGCGGCGCAGGCTGACTGGGCGCTCACGCGCTGCAGCCGCCATCTTGGCTTGAGGCGCTGCGTGGAGCACTTCTGCGCACGGTTCAGGGAGCTCGGGTGTTCAGGGAGCTCGGGTGTCCAGAGCAGCGGGTTTATACCAAGAACACGAATCCAGTGTTAGATGCCTGGCTTCCGTACACGGCACCCTACAGGCAAGTGAAACTAGACCAAGCCCAAAAGAACAGGTTAAACCGTATTACCTAGATTTGCTGGTGACAAACCCCTTCTCCATCTTGTCCGCTCCCCTTCTTGGGGGACGCTAAGGTGGAAGGGGGAGGTGACGGCCTGCCTTCCGTCACTGTTTTCTGCTGTGTTTGGGTGTAGTCGTAACCCTGGGGAGAGGAACAGAATTTCCTCCATCCACCTTTAGACACATTTGATCGTCACTGGCTTTAGTCCTAAATGTTTATATCCCTGAGTAAAAATCATCTGGAGTTTTACAGATTATATCCTTTTGGAAACAAAGGACCAGACAATTTAAAATGTGCGGTCCAGATTTCAGCAAGAGAACAATGGTTATTAAGAAGCTGACGAGAGGTAGAAACCAAGTGAAGCTGGGGAGAGCCTGCTTCATCCTACTCCGAATTTGTTCAACTGGAGGAGGCTGGAGGGCTTCCGTTAGCCAAGTTGCTTTTCCCAGTGGTCTGTCAGCACTTTCTACAGGCCGGGCACTGGCACTGACATAACAGCGACATGATGTATTGGTGAGCACTCTGACCCTTTCTGGTCAGCTAACAGATAATCTAGGGCAATTTGGTGGTCAACAGATTTTTGTATGGAGTTTAAAGACCTGGCCTACTTCAAATATCAACTTTTTTCTAACAGTTTGAAGTTGAGGCCAGTGTCATGGGCACTGTTGCCACTGTGGCTGTTATCTTTATTATGGAGACTTTTTTTTTTTCTTAATTTATTTTAATTTTATATTATAGTTGACTAACAAG
>SJYQ01012895.1:602273-740753 GCA_006410935.1 Redunca redunca | reverse complement strand
TGCAGTCTATGGGGTCGCTAAGAGTCAGACACGACTGAGCGGCTTCACTTTCATGCATTGGAGAAGGAAATGGCAACCCACTCCAGTGTTCTTGCTTGGAGAATCCCAGGGATGGCGGAGCCTGGTGGGCTGCCGTCTCTGGGGTCGCACAGAGACAGACATGACTGAAGTGACTTAGCAGCTTAGCAGCATATATATATATATATACATATATATATATATGTATATTCATATGTATATAGTCTCCCCAGACACGACTGAAGTGACTTATCAGCATATATATATATATATGACTATATAAATAGTCATATATATGACTATATATATATTCACATATATATATATATATATATCCATATGTATATAGTCTCCCCAGCCAGGGTCTCTAGCCTCCCCCATGAGTACAGTAACCCCTATGATTCATAGGCCTTTGGCTCTTTTGGAGCACTGTGGCTTCTTGTGGGTAATGGTCTGACTATAAACTTTAAGTTTGGATCTGGTCTCAAAGTTCTTAGGGTAACACAGCCCCTCACCTTGGCACTGTCTAAGCATTGGGTTGCCTGGCCCCTTGTTGAGTGTGAGAGCTTATCCAAGAACTTGTGTCCTCTTTGTAAGCACACTGGCCCTGTGCCATTGGCTTGAGTCCTCAAAGGATCAGTGTCCCCTTTCCTTTATCAAACTCAAAGTGACAATGGAGAATGCCACTGCTGTGACCCCTGGAGTTTGGTGAGGAGAACGGCCCTGGTGTGGCCTCTCCTGCCTGTACAGAGGTCAAGAGGATAGCACTGCTGCTGAGTCAGCATGCAAGACTGCTGTGGCTCCCTCTTTTCCCTCACTGTCAGCCGGTATCTGGGACCTTGGAAAAGCCAGCTGGAGCAGTGGGCAGGCACCAGGCACGCGTGAGTTTCAGTCTCTGATGCTCAGCCATGTGGCATTGTGATCATTTCAAGGGGCACAATCCAGATGACTCTGGGGGCTGCACTGTGTGTATACCACACCTGGGTATTAATTGCCAGGCAGAATGCTCTGGATTCGGCTGCTTCTCCCCTCAAGAGGGAACTCAGAGATCAGAGGCAGTCATCCTCACCTGAACCTCCCAAAGTCTCTGCCATCTTCTGGCTGGTCCAAGTTGAGCCCAGAGACTACGGGATGGATGCAGGGGAAAAGGCCATGTTCTGTCACTTCTGGGGTGCCCAGATTTGTCATTGACACTCCCAAGTCAGTCCCCAACAAGGGTTCTCCTGCCCAGTGTCTTTGGAACCAATAGAATGAGACCAAGTTTGGTTCAGAAGCAATCAGAGAATGAAAGGTTTGAACTTGCACTCCACAGCAGGGGTCCTCAACCCCCAGACCACGGACTGGTGCCTCACCTTAGATTAGAAATAAAGTGCACAACAAATGTAATGCGCTTGAACCATCCTGAAACCACCACCGCGCCCCCCCCCGCACCCCCCCAAAATCTGTTTCTTCCATGAAACCTGTCCCTAGTGTCAAAAGGGATAGGAACCACTGCAGAGTACATGTTCTTCCTGAAAGGCCGTTGGTGGGGCTGTATCCTAGGGTTCTTGTCAGCGGCTGGAGTCCTCCTGGGCAGGTGCAGTTGTGTTGCTCAAGGCAGCTCAGACTGCAGTGTTAGGCGCAGCGCCTCTGCACACTGCCTGCTTTGCCATCTTGACTTGAAGTGTCTTGCACAGTGCTTCTACACACAGAGCACCAAATCCAGGTGTCAGGAATGGCAGTTTGTGCACTAGGAGCTCTAATCTGATGGGCTAGTTGCAAGACCTCTGTTGTACACAGCCCCCCACACGCAAGTGAAACTAGACTAAGCCCAAAAGAAGAGGTTAGACTCTATCTTATCACCTAGATCCCATCTTCCTTTTCACAGGGACCACACTGGGTTTTGCCAGTGCAGTAACAAGACAAATTGATAGCATGTGCCTCTTGATGTAAAGTAGTAAGGAAAGCATACATCACAATCATGGTATTCTTGCCATAAATTGCATAACTTGCTTCTAATCATGAGGAAATATCCTGAAGGCCTGATTGAGGGACATTCTCTTCAAAAACTGGCCCATACTCTTCAAAATGCCAAGATCATGAAGGGCAAGTAAAGGTGGAGGAACTGAACCTGATTAAAAGAGACTACGGATACATATTAAAAGTGAATACAGCTTGCCATATGGAATATTCATTTGCAATAGAAAACATTAATGGGATAAGTGGCATTTGATTAGCTGATGGTATGACATTTATTAACATTTTTGTCATTGTTATTTCCTTGAATTTGATCATTGTGCTGCCTTTGGTTTTTAAGAAATTCATGGTGACATATTTAAGGAAAAAAGGCATCATGTTTTGCACCTTATACTTAAAAGGTTCAGAAGAATATGTATATACATCAAAAGGGAAATAATTAAGAAAATGTTGTTAAATGTTAACATTTGGAAAATCTGGGTAAAGAATGTACTTTTTAAAAATATTCTTGAAACTTTTTTGTAAGTCTGAAATTATGTTAAAATTAGAGGTTTTAAAATGTCATTATTTGAAGATGTTATGACAGTATGTGCAAAAAAAAAAAAAAACGCTTTGTAGATAGACTACTAAAATTGAAAACTGGATCAATTTTTTAAAAAGCCAGTTATACCAGGTAAAAACAAATAGAAATGAAAAAGCTCAAATTGCACTAGAAGACTCTTGAAAGTCCCTTGGACAGCAAGGAGATCCAACCAGTCCATTCTAAAGGAGATCAGTCCTGGGTGTTCATTGGAAGGACTAAAGCTAAAACTAAAGCATCTTTGGATGCTAAAGCTGAAACTCCCATACTTTGGCCACCTCATGCAAAGAGTTGACTCATTGGAAAAGACTCTGATGCTGGGAGGGATTGAGGGCAGGAGGAGAAGGGGACGACAGGGGATGAGATGGCTGGATGACATCACTGACTCGATGGACATGAGTTTGAGTGAAGTCTGGGAGTTGGTGATGGACAGGGAGGCCTGGCGTGCTGCAATTCATGGGGTCGCAAAGAGTCAAACATGACTGAGCAACTGAACTGAACTGAACAATAGCATAAATTTTATCATATGCCTAGAGCTAAAGTTAATGAAAGGTGTAAAAAGATGTAAAAAGCCTCTACACTGAAAATGACAAAGCATCATGGAGAAAAACTAAAGATCTAAATAAATAGTGGGATCCCATAATAAAGACATCACTTCTCTCCACATTGATCTAAATATTCAACACAGTTTCAGTAAAATTCCTTGCAAGCTATTTTTTGACTTATACTATCAGGTACGGAGACCTGTTATAAGATGATAATTCTGTGTGATATGAATGCAAACATAGAGATATATATCAAAGGAAGAGAATGAGTCCATAAACAGAGCCAGATATGTTTGCTCATTTGGTTTGTGGCCAAAAAATGATACAAAGGAGAAGGGTAGACTTTTTGAAAACTGAAGCTGAGTCAATTTGCATAACATACAGAGAAAAAAAGTCTTGATCCCTATCTCTACCTACCTTACACAATGTCAATTCTAAGTATATTGTAGATGTAAATATAAGGCAAGGTAATTTTCCTTTAAAACTCAGTCTTAAATCCAGAAATTTTGACCCCACCTCTAGTATTCTTTTTAATAATAGTACTTCCTATGAGCCTTGAGAGACATCTTATTAAGAAAAAAAATCAAAGAAAAGTTAAAAAGAAATTAAAAGGAAGCACATGCAAAGAATAATTCAAAGGAGATAAGTATGGTGAAATTTATAACCTAAAAAAAGTGATTTGTGTTATTTGAAGAGATAATTCTTTGAAACGGCATTTCTTTGTTTTTTTCTAGCTGGTTACAATGAATTTTTTAACATGAATAATTAATTCATGGGGTCACAAAGAGTCAGATGCGACTGAGCAACTGAACTGAACTGAACTGAATCTGTTACTCACATTTCCTCTAGATTCTGGTTGTGAAACCTTCCCTCCCCCTCATTTTAAAATACCTTCACATTGATTCTGGGTATTAAAAGTAAAGAGAAGAGAGTTGGCCTGAACTGTTTTTACTGTGAAAACTGTCCATGAAGTTGGGTAACGTAGGAAAAACTTAGGTATAAACAGTATATTAGTTACATTTTAAAATGTTCCATAAAATTTCAGGTGAAATATTCTAAAATTTAAAGCAATGGATCTAAGTGCTGACCTGAAAAAAGAAGTATAATAACAAGGAAAATAGTATTTATTGTATGTTTTTTTAGATTAACAATTAGACCCATTGTTTTAAATTTAAAGATACCCCACTTGAAAAGCTATAACAAAGATATATTGAGAATATTATTTGACAAAGTAACCAATAACTCTTTTATTGTCATATTTATTTATTTAGGAAGACTGTTATTTTTAAACATTTTATTGACTAATAACTCTTGGAAATAAAATTGCATGTTTCTTGACTTTGTGACATCTTATACGATGAAACATAGTTTCGAACACTTATTAGCACTTTTCCATCTCACTTAAGAAGCAGCGTGCAAATGATTTAGGATTACATTGGTCTACGTTAGTTACCTCTCTTACTAATTGGTCTTTGCTCTTTATCTCACTGATTTACCACAGACAGAGGACGTCAACCTTGACAGTTATAAAAATTGCTAAGCCTAGTTTCACAGTGTAGCTTTGGTAAGTAGTCATTCCTGGAAATCCAGTATCTGTTGCTTCAACCCCCTCCTCAGTTCTGTCATGTGCTTAATACTCTGTAATGCATGACTTCCTTCTTAAATTAGAGTAGATTTCGTTCTCTATAACTGAGCTTCCAGCACAGTGATCCTTTTAGAACAAAAGCACTTTAGGTCAATTAGATTCAAATAATAAGTTCTTGGACTGCACTTTGAAAAAGAGTCATCAAAAAGAATAATTCTCATGGTGTACTTGAATTAAATTTTGGTGTTATTTATATAGTAGAACACGTGAGGGCAATAAGTGTGTTTGGCATTTGGGATAAAGATGTATAATCATGAACTATTTCAGCTGCACAGTCCCTTCCATACCAACACTTCGACTCCAGTGGAAACTCCAAGCCCTAGACTCTACCAGTTTTGCAGTCTCCATCATGAAAGTCTTTCATTTTTCCCTTAACTAACTTAGATTCTGTTACCCATAATTAATCACTCTCTTGATCTCTCCTCTGAATTCACCTGGAAAAACGATAAACTTCAGTTAAACCCCAGTCAGTTTCATTCTGTTAAGCTCATCCCTTATTCCATTACTTCTCTGCTCTGGCTGCACATTAGCGTCACCTGGGTATCTTTAAAAGTCTGCTAGACTCCCACCCCAGAGCAGATTAATCAGAATGGGATGGGTGGTGGGGAGAGGGCCTGAGTTAAATTCTTACTTATTTATTTGGTTTCGCTGGGTCTTTGTTGCAGCATGCGGGATCTTTGGTCTTCATTAGCATGCAGGATCTTTACTTGTGGCATATGGACCTTAGTTGCGGCATGTGGGATCTAGTTCCCTGACTAGGGACTGAGCCTAGACTCCTTGCACTGGGAGTGTGGTGTCTTAGCCACTGGACCTGAGTTAAGTTTTAAAATGGAAGTCCTTGACTTAAATTTTAAAAACTTGCCAGGTGACTCTAACTGTAGCCAGAATGGTGAATCTTTGGTCTAATTTAAGTCTGTGCCCAAATGGCTGAATGTGGCAAAAGAAAACCACTCAATCTTGACTTTGTCACTTTAATATTACAACCTGTGAGTGCTTGTTTGCAATTCTTCAAGATGACTTTCACTTCTTTTTCCTTTAATGTCTTTAATTATCTCAGCTGATGACCACTACATTTTATTAAGAAAATAATAATTAACATTTGTTTCATGCTTATGTGCTAAATAGTAATGCTCTACATGAGCTCTCAAGTATTAATTCATGTAGTTCTCTCAACTCTCTGAAGTAGTTGGTGCAAAGTTGCTCCATTTTCAAGATGAGGAAACAGAAACAATCACATAGCTAGTGCTGACAGAAATTTGCCTTCGAATCCAGCCAGGCTGACTACAGAATCCACCTGTCACCACCACATAATACTCCCTCCCATGGTTTGCTGAAACAAAGTGAAAAAGACTACCTTTGTTTCCTTCTTTTGCATTTGCCCCTTAATCTGAACCTGCGCTCATGTCTTCTGCCTTCCCCATATTTATAAAGTTGATTCTGTGCATGCCCATCTGAAAGCATGCTTCCCATTCCATCTCATCTGCCTGTAATGACCTCCTCTCCCTTAAACATGAGCACATTGACTCCTTATGCTGGGTTCATTTCCATAAGGCTACAAACAAGCTCCAGCATCTCTTCTTGCATCCCTTCAGTCTTCCAAGAAGCTAATTCCAAGACAGAACTAGATATGCAAAAACTGTAATGGAGCTTTCCTCACAGAGCTCCTGTGAGGGAAGATGGGAAGAAAATCAGAAGAGCCATCAGATCATGATGCAGATATGACCCCTGTGAAGGTGAGAGAAAGAAGGAAGGAAAGAGAGACAGTGAAATGTCTTGGATTGAACTGCAACTCTAAGACAGTGTTGGCGATACCCACCCAGGGGGGAGTCCTTAGGCTAAAGCCACTAGTCAGAGGAGACTTACGTCATGGAGGGACATGTCTATCTTGTTCTCCCTCCACTCCTGGTTGCTGGTTGTGAGCAGCCCATGGAAGAGTATAGTCTTATGATTGTGAAGAAAGATTTTCAGAACACAGAACCTGGGCCTGTAGTCAACTGTGTTCTTCACAATGGGAGATTTGGAAGGTAATGGTCACCACACCTCTTTTAATTTAATTCTATGGTCTCCTCTAGCTACCACCTCATTTATCTGTTCTTCTTCCCAGTAAAACTCTTTAAAAGATTTGCCTATACTTCCCATTCTGTTTTCTTATATTTTCTCCTTAACTAACTTCAACCAGGTTTTGTCTTTCCTCTACACTGTCTCAACAATTGTTTTCCTACTCTCCACAGTAAGAGACCATTTAGTTGGACATGTTTAGTTGTTGTTGTTGTTTAGTTGCTAAGTCATGTCTGACTCTTTTGAGACCCAATGGACTATAGCCTGCTAGGCTCTTCTGTCCAAAATTTCCCAGGCAAGAATACTGGAGTTGGTTGCTATTTCCTTCTCCAGGGGATCTCCCCAACCAGGGATTGAACTTGTGTCTCCTGCATTGGCAGGTGGACTCTTTACCTCTGAGCCACCAGGGAAACCTTAGTTGAATGTATAACCATGCAGAATAAAGGCTAGAAACTTCCCAAGTTTCCTTGCAATGAGGTGTGGCCGTGGAACCAGATATTGGTCAAAGGAATGTGAGCAGAACTGATGAGTGCTACTTCCCAGATATGTTCTCTTCTTCCCCATCTCCCTTCCTGCAGGCTGGCATGGAGAGGTGGTGGTAAGTCATTTTGGGTCATGCACTTAATGTTTGCAAACCTGAGGGATGGTGGGATAGCAGGAAGGATGGAGCTTGCATCCCTGCTAAATTCATGGACAGCTGAGAATTTATGTGATAAAAAATAGGTTTCTATCTTGTTTTGGCTAATTTTATTTTGCATCTCTGTCTTTGACTGTCTACTTATGTTTCTGTATGGACCCATCCACTTCATAAGCAAGTCCTACTGACACTACCTGTGAAATATATCGAATATGACTGCTTTGCCCTACCACTTTGACCCAATGTACCATCATTTTTCCCTGGATGCTGAAACAGCCTTGAATTGGTCTTGTTGCTTCTATTCTTGACCTATAGAGTTTATTTTCCAATGAGAATAGTTTTCTTAAAAAAAAATATTATGTCACCTCTGACCTGAAATCCTCCACTGACATTTGTCAGTGCCTTTCATCAAAAGACCACCAGTAACATACCTAAAATAGAACAAACTGAGTTTATTGCTTGTGACCATGGGGAGCCATAGAGTCTGCCAGAAAGGACTTTGTTATAGGATTTGGGCNGACAGAGGATGAGATGGCTGGATGATATCACTGACTCAATGGACATGAGTTTGAGTAAACTCCAGGAGTTGGTGATGGACAGGGAGGCCTGGCGTGCTACAATTCATGGGGTCGCAAAGAGTTGGACATGACTGAGCGACTGAACTGAACTGAACAGACCACCACAACCTGTGAGTGCCAGTCCTGCTTGTCTCTTTCTTACTGGCTTGTCCATTTAGAGTAAAATTCAAGTTCCTTACCATGATCTTCAAGGTACTACATGATCTAATTCCTCCATAATTTCCAAGCTCATCTCCTACCACACAGTCACTACAGTCCCATAACACTGGTTCTTTCTTAATTTCTCAAATGCTTAAAACTTGTTCTCCCCTCAGGACTTTTATATTTGTGTTCATTTCTCCCTGAAACAATCTTTTCCCAAGTGTCCTTTCTCAAATATAACTTCTTCAGTGAGCCTTTCCCTCACTCTCGCCTTTTCTACTCCCCCAAGACACTCTTTATATCATTTCTGTTTTATTTTCCTTATTAAACCTTATTGTGTACTTGTTGATTTTCTTCCATCCTTCATAGGCTATAGAATTCATGAGAGAAAGAATCTGGTCTGTGTCACTGACCAAAGTATACCTTTCTGCTTATCACCTCGCTTTTCACATGAAGGGACCTCAATAAATGTTTGTGGAGCAAACACTCAGCCTCTCGGGCTCAGCATGGTATGCGGATGTGCACAGGACCTCTCAGGGAGGAGACACGACTGATTTGTCTGAGGCTTGGTGCCACAGTTCAATTCAGTTGCTCAGTCATGTCCGACTCTTTGCAACCCCATGGACTGCAGCCCACCAGGCTTCCCTGTTCATCACCAATTCCCGGAGCTTACTCAAACTCATGTCTGTTGAGTCAGTGATGCCATCCAACCATCTCACCCTCTGTCATCCCCCTCTCCTCCCGCCTTCAATCTTTCCCAGCATCAAGGTCTTGACCAGTGAGTCAGTTCTTCACATCAGGTGGCCAAAGTATTGGAGTTTCAGCTTCAGCATCAGTCCTTCCAATGAATATTCAGGACTTTAGGATTTGACTGGTTTGATCTCTCTGCAGTCCAAGGGACTCTCAAGAGTCTTCTCCAACCCCACCGTTCAAAAATATCAATTCTTCAGTGCTCAGCCTTCTTTATAGTCCAACTCTCACATCCATACATGACTAGTGGAAAAACCATAATACAAGTGCTTATGAAGAATCTGTTGTCTCCCGTTAAGCATATATTTGTGATCTTGATTTGTCCAAGACTGAGATTATTCAAGGGCTCCTTTGGCTCTAGCAATTTGCTTTCTCCAAGAACAACCTGACTGGGTTGGTTTTCTGTCACCCAATACAAAGTCTTCTCATTGACCAGAAAAATGTTAACCACTTCTATTTCCAACACACTTATCAAAGGTCACAACTCAAATGCCTCTAGGACCTAGGCAGGCATCTTAAACAAAGTAAACTGTGTTTGTTTGTTTGTTTTTTAATGGCAGCTTAGGCAGAACTCTTTTGACACAGATCTACATCTAGGACAATTCTTCAGATATACATATTGAATACATATAGACCCTCTTTCATGTCTCTTAAAACGTATACCCTCTTGGTCTCTTTTGTTTTCTCTCTTTTGATGGCACATGAGTTCTAGTATGTTTTTTTGTTTTGTTTTGGGTTTTTCTTTTTTGGTCTTCATCTTAATAAAAGTGAAAGTCTCCCAGTCACCCAACACTTTTCTATCCCATGGACTATATATACAGTCCATAGAATGCTCCAGGCCAGATTATTGGAGTGGCTAGCCTTTCCCTTTTCCAGGGGGTCTTCCCAATCCAGGAATCGAACCAGGGTCTACAGCATTGCAGGCGGATTCTTTACCAACTGAGCTATCAGGGAAGGCCTACCTTAAGAAAAGTAGTGGTATAAATCTAATGATAAATGGCAGTTAAGACTTGGCCTCAGGATTTGGGGAAGAGAGGGAGTGCTGGGGGCTGTGGCAAACTAGAGTGTATGCTCTGACTAAAGAACAGCCACTAAAATCACCTCCAGGGCATTTCTGTCTGTGGAAACACAGACCCTAATTGCCAGATCTTCATGTTTATTTTGAGAAAAACTGAAAGTTTAGGTGAAGTTTCTCAGTTGTTCATTGTTGGCAATTAAAAAAAAAAATCACTGTGAGAATAAAATGTGCTTGTTAAACAAATCAGTCATCATCCAGATTTGACCTTTGGACTTCTGGGGTTGAAGCTCTGTTGAAAGTAGACAAGGAATCAGTCAGTGCTAATCAGATACAAACAAGGAACAGGGTTGATATCGCTGTGCACACAGTGTGAATTCTGACAGTTTCGGGACAGAACAGGCAGTTAAAGAATCTGGATAGCAGGTCATGAGAACAGGCTGCTGCGGGTACCCAAGAAGGCTGTCTGTATGGATGAGAAGTTGGAGGTTACCAAGGATGACTTCCCTTGCCTCTCTGGAACAGTGTAGTCTAGAAAGGAAGAAGGGGTGGTGCTGCTGAACACTGAGAGCACACCTGAATGTGAGAACTTGTGGCACTTTCGGGAGACTTCAAACAGCACCATGTGGCAAGACAGCCCCTCTGTCATACCGTGCGTGTGGTAGAGTGTGTGTGTGTGTGTGTGTGTGTGTGTGTGTGTGTGTGTGTGGTACAGGGAAGCATGGCTGCAAGAAGGGGCAGTGAAGGAGGCAGGAAGTGAAGGTGTCGCAGAGAGCTAGAATCTGACCAGGAGGGCTTTGTGCAATGCTCTTAGGAGTTAACTAGTATCCTAAAGGGTGTGGAGGATGCACTGAGGGATCTTAACCAGTGCCTTGACATCTCAGTCCTGCAGTTGAGACAGATCCCCCTGGCAGCCCTGGGTAATGTTAATTAGCAGTAATGGTTGAGGGTATTCATATTTAATGGAAGACAGTGAATTCTTTTAAGCAGAAAAACTTTCGATTCTTCCTCATCTCCAACCCCCATTCCTGTCTTCACTTCTAGAGATTTGACTGTTACCTTAAGGCAGAATTATTTAAACACCTCTTTATTTACAGGTGGTCTTTGTTGCTGCTCCCTTTAGTGTAGCTGATTACTTCTGCACACTCATGTCTTCTTCCCTGGAGCCTTTCTGGCCTTGATAAGGAACTCAAGTTTCCCCCTGTTACTAAAATGCAAGTACATGTTTTAGCTCCAAACTATTTGAATTGCTTATAACATACTCATAGAAGATATTTGCCATGACTCTGTGAGTAAAACAAGAAGAGATAAATGCTAGAAAATGTTATACTGTGGAGGCTGCAGTTCCCAAAGGGGGGCGCCAGTGGAGGGTGGACCGGGAGATTCTGACACCTGCTGACTTGCCAGTTCCACCTCCAGACATCTCTCTCAGTCAGTTCAGTTGGTCAGTCATGTCCAGCTCTGTGATCCCATGGACTGCGGCACACCAGGCTTCCCTGTCCATCATCACCTCCTGGAGCTTGTTCAAACTGATGCCCATCGAGTCGGTGATGCCATCCAACCATCTCATCCTCTGTCATCCACTTCTCCTCCTCCCTTTGGCTTAGAGTCAGGGAGGCACCCAGGGAAGGGGGCCCATCCTCTCAAACTCTAGAGGACAAGCTGGAAGGCACCATCATAGTGACCCCAGTGGTGCCCAGTGAAAACTTTTCAAGGCAGGGATGGGAGGAGGGCACTTCAGGCACTGGAGGCAGTGACTTTTTGCTTGCCAAGCCACTTCAGTCCTGTCGTACCTCTTCGCAACCCTATGGACCATAGCCCACCAGGCTCCTGTGTCCATGGAATTCTCCAGGTAAGAATACTGGAGTGGGTTGCCATGCCCTCCTCCAGGGTCTCTTCCCAACTGAGGGACTGACCCCGTGTCTCCTGTGGCTCCTGCATTGCAGGCTGATTCTTTACTGCTGAGCCACTGGAGAAGCCCTGAGCAACTCATATTTCAATATTTAATAATCATTACAGCCATACCCAGTGGCTCAGTGATAAAGAATCCACCTGAAATGCAGGAGATGCAGAAGATATGGGTTTGATCCCTGGGTCAGGAAGGTCTCCTGGAGGAGTACCTGGCAACCTGTTCCAGTATTCTTGCCTGGACAAGTTCCAAGGACAGAGGAACCTGACACGCTAGAGTCCATGGGGTCAAAAAGAGTCCACACGACCGAGGAGGCTGAACGCGCACACACAGCCATACTAGTGAACTGTAACAAAATCTGTCCTGAATCTAGGATTCTGAGAAAGCTGGACAACACAGTCTTCTCCTTCTGCTGTGCCTTAGGGAAAGGGGTTTCTGTGATCTTCCAACATGGGTCTGACTTTGGATGGATTTCTTTGGTCTGCACTTGAGGCTTTGCATGGCACTTTAATATGCAATATCTTGATTTCACAAAGGTAGTAAAATCGCCCAAGTTACCTAAAGCCTGATATGTTTATATTTTCTAGCTTATTTTGTGAGTTGGAGGTGGACCCAATCGTTGGGGCTCTAAAACATCCTAGAAGTAACATGAAGAGATTGGAAGGAGGCAAAACCGGAGGGAGAGCACTCACACGCCAACTTCAAATGAGGACGACCTTGGCAAGGTAGTGGTGTAGAGGAAGGGGCATATCCAAGAGATGATCATTTTGAGACAATCATCTGCAGGGAAAGAGAGGGTGAAGTAGAGGGTGATGATACCATTTGTAGTCAGTTATAATGGTTGACAGCTATAGATAAAGATTCTCAGCCTCCTGGCCTCTGTTTGAATGAATGAATGTGAAGTTGCTCAGTCGTGTCCAACTCTTTATGACCCCATGGACTGTAGCCTACCAGGCTCCTCTGTCCATGGCATTTTCCAGGCAATAGTACTGGAGTAGATTGCCATTTCCTTCTCCAAAGGATCTTCCCAACCCAGGGATCGAACCCGGGTCTCCTGCATTGTAGACAGACACTTTACCATCTGAGCCACCAGGGAAGTCTGTTTACTTCTTAGCAAAAATGGGGATCATAATGGTACCTACCTCAGGCTACCCAGGTGGTGCTATTGGTAAAGAACCTGCCTGCCAATGCAGGAGATGGAAGAGATGCGAGTTTGATCCCTGGGTCGGGAAGATCCCCTGGAGGAGGGTTGCAAAGAGTCAGACACAATTGAAGTAATTTAGAACGCATGTCCTTCATAGGGCTACTTTGAGGGTTAAATGAGATAATGCATGTAAAGTATTAAATCAAGGATTGGCATTCAGTAAGTGTTCAATAAATGTTAGAAACTTTTTTCCTCAGGAAACTCAGGCTGAGAAAGGTTAAGTAACTTCTCCAAACTAAGCAGCTATGTAAGTGATAGAGTAGGAATTCTAGCATTTCAGTTGGAGCACAGAGTTTACTCATGTCATTTGTTACATAAATTATTAACAGAAACAATCAGAGGGGTGATAGGTCTGTGGCATGGCCATGGTGATGAGTGTAGTTTCAGAACTGAAGACATTAATGTTAGGTGGGAAAGGGAGGTCCTGGAAGCAGCTGGACACATGAGCCTGACCCTCGGGCTGGGTCTTGCCAGGAAGAGTCCTTCTTTCCACAGTCATCTCTCAGAGTCTATGCAACACTATAGTCATCAATAGTGCACCGCCTAATGTACAGGTATGTAGCAGATGGTGTTTAATATGATTGTGTGACCAAGATAGTTGTAAATTCTTTAGTGGTTTTAGTTAGATCTTTATATTTGACCATCAGTCTCTCTTGCCAAAAATTTTCCACAGTGTCATAAAATCATTATAATAAAAACCCTATGTTCCAGATAAATATAAAAGCCATGTCCTAGTCAGTATGAAGCTTTAAGATTTCTCTATTGGAAACCATCCCATTAAGAAGTGAATTAACCTTCATTCAAAATAACCTTCTAAATTTCATCTCCTTCAGTTCAGTTCAGTTCAGTCTCTCAGTCGTGTCCGACTCTTTGCGACCCCATGAACCACAGTGTGCCAGGCCTCCCTGTCCATCACCAACTCCCAGAGTCTACCCAAACCCATGTCCATCGAGTAGGTGATGCCGTCCAACCATCTCATCCTCTGTCATCCCCTTCTCCTCCTGCCCTTAATCTTTCCCAGCATCAGGGTCTTTTCAAATGAGTCAGCTCTTCGCATCAGGTGGCCAAAGTATTGAAGTTTCAGCTTCAACATCAGTCCTTCCAGTGATCTCCTTCAACTACAAGCAAATTTTCAACTCTTTTAATATGTTGAATAATTTGTTATTTTAACATTATTTTTAAAAATCCAGATTGCCATGTCACAAACTAAATGGAGGAGAAAATTTTAATATTCCTCAAATCTCAACCTTATTTACTTTCTGGAATCACCACCTACCTTTGTTCCCCCATCAAGTACCTTATTACACTGTTGTTATGAACTTTTCTGCATGTATATCAGAAACCTAAGATGAAAAAACAAGCATCTTTTAGATTCTTCCAAGGGATGGCAGACAAAAAATTTGGTTCACTGACCAAATTTGATTCACCACCTGTTTTTGAACTATGAACTATGAACTAAGAATAGTTTTACATTTTTAAAAGATTGAAAAGAATTCAAAAGAAGAAAAATATTTCGTGACATGAAAATTCTATGAAATACAAATTCTGTTATCCAAAAATGAATAAAGTTTTATTGGAATACAGCCATGCTCATTTATATACATATACAGAGGCTTTCACACTACAATGGCAGAGTTGTGGACTTGCAACAAAGATTGTCTATGGATGGTGCTCTCACTGCTTTGCAGTGCTGTTCAGCAACCTGCAGACCTCAGGGATGTGGTTATCATGCCACTGTTTCAAGTGCCAAGCATATCACTTTACAGAAACACTGTTGTATTTTATTTACCAGCGCAGTAACCATCATGTCAAAACCAACCAAACTGAACCAAAGAAAGAAGAGGATAGTGGGATCCAAATGTCATGCTTTAAAGTCACAGTGGAGTGTGGATTATTTTGTTAAAGAATTGGACAGGAAAGCATTGTCTTGCTGTATAGTGACACTACAACTGTATTAAAGAATATGGCATAACAGAGTAAGCCCTCATCACAACATTCCCAGCTGCAAAAAAGGAGTAGCCAGAAAAATCAGAAAATTTAAACCAGAATATCTCACAATAGCACAATCTCTCCATTAAAAATGAAGAATGGAAGTCAGACTGTGTCCTGGTGGCTCATTTATTAACCACACAAGGAAAGACATTTATTGATGGTGAGTTGATGAAATTAGTTTTGGTTGTGGTAACAGATGAAATGTGTCTAGAGAAAATAAAATAGTTTAAGGCTGTTAGCCTTTTGGTGACAGCTGTTTGAAGAGTTGATAACTTTGGGAGCAACATCAATAATCAATTTCAAACCATGGCAAATGATCTCTAACAGTTTTCCTTGGTTCTTGATAAGTTGACCAATACTGCACAGTTGTTTATTTGTCAAGTCCTCATAGTGAGGTTGACGTGAATGAAGAGTAAGCTTCTATGAATAATCTGTGTGAAAAAATTATGGTCAAAAATATTTTCAAGAAAAATGAGGAAACACTAAATGCCGCCTGAAATAGAATCTGCTAAGATGTGGAAGAAAAGTTTTGACCAACCTAGATAGCATATTCAAAAGCAGAGACATTACTTTGCCGACTAAGGTCTGTCTAGTCAAGGCTATGGTTTTTCCAGTAGCCATGTATGGATGTGAGAGTTGGACTGTGAAGAAGGCTGAGCACCAAAGAATTGATGCTTTTGAACTGTGGTGTAGGAGAAGACTCTTGAGAGTCCCTTGGACTGCAAGGAGATCCAACCAGTCCATTCTGAAGGAGATCAGCCCTGGGATTTCTTTGGAGGGAATGATGCTAAAGCTGAAACTCCAGTACTTTGGCCACCTCATGAGAAGAGTTGACTCATTGGAAAAGACTCTGATGCTGGGAGGGATTGGGGGCAGGAGGAGAAGGGGAAGACAGAGGATGAGATGGCTGGATGGCATCACGGACTCAATGGACGTGAGTCTGAGTGAACTCCGGGAGATGGTGATGGACGGGAGCCCTGGCGTGCTGCGATTCATGGGCTCGCAAAGAGTCGGACACGACTGAGTGACTGAACTGAACTGAACTGACTGAAGATGTGTTTACAGCTGTCAATGAATAGGAAAAGGCTTTTTGGACAAATTTATGAAGCTTATGAAAACATGAAGTGTTTATAACCTTTACTAATTGATTATAATATTCATCAGAAGGTACTTTGTGGAAAATATTTGAATCTATTGTGCATTATTGAACAAATTGTGACAAACGTGATCATTATTTCTTCTGGAGTTAACTATTGTCTGTTTTGTGAACTTTTGTCAAAAATAGAAGATGAACATTCTTACTTGTCCTATCACCTACATAGCAGTTTGATGGCTTAACAGTAATAAGTCATCTGTGAGTTTTTGAGCTCAGGATGGTGATTGAAATTTTTCTTAAGAACAGCCCTCAACCGCTATTACTGAACATTGGATGACTTGGAAAATTGGCTTTTGCTGCAGACTTCATAATGTTTCTCAATGGATTCATCCAAAATGACAGAGCAAGTCAATGGTTATATGTAGAACCTTGTGATAAAATCATTTTGATGACAATTAATATTTAAATCACAAGAACATGAAGCAGTATAAAAAACTAGCTGTGATGTCAAAAATTAAAACAGAAAGTGAGATCACCATTCCTTCAAAAATTTTAATGAACATATTTTCCAGTCTCAAACTACAGTTCTAGCAGTGTTTTCAGACCTTAATACAAGTGTAAAAGTAATTTTTAAATTTCAAATTCATTTAACTGTGCAATTGAAGGGTTTCCATTCAGCAATTCCATATTTAGCAATATAATAAATGGTGTGCTAAAAGGCAGACATCTAGAGAATATTTAATAGAATTTTATAAATGCCTTCTGAGCAATGAAAATGCTTAATAAAAGATTATGTACAGGGATTGATATCAGTGTTTGGCAGTACCTTTGAGAGTTTTAGCCAACTTCGAGAGTTAGCCAGCTATAAAATTTAAAGAGCACACAATTCATACAAGACCATCCTCACTTCTGACACCAATTGCAAGTTTGGAAGAGTTCCCAAAACTACCTTCAGGGTTAATAATTCACTAACAGGACTTGCAGAACTCCCTGAAATTGTTAACGCTCAGTTGCCATTTGTTGTTGGTAAAGGATGGAGAGTTAATTCAGCCAAGGGGAGATGTACATAGAGCAGAGTCCAGGGAAGTATCAGACATTTTTGTTGCCCTTCCACATGGAGTCAGGATGCTTTACTTTCACTGCATCAGCGTGTGACAATGTGTAGAATATTGCCAGTGAGCAAAGCTCATCCAAACCTTGGTGTCCAAAGATCTTCTTGGGGCTCTACCATGTAGGTAAGACTTTTCCCCATGATTGCCCCTGTGGTTGATCTCAGCCTGCAGGGCAACTGACACCATGTGGCCCAAAGCCCCACTTACATATCACTTGTTGGTCTTCGTGAAATGGTCAACCTAGACCCTAAGTCATATTTTTAAATTGCCCCATGTAACCCCAGTTCCCCTGGCAAACCATGACATTCCAAGAGATTGCTTCCCGGTAGCTGACGACAAATATCAGAGCACATTTGAGGCAAAATTAATTCTTTACTACATACCACCTGTGGGAAGCATTTTCAATGATGAACTATAAAATATCATTATAGATCACTATTAGCAGATGAAGAGTTGCAGTCAATTTTGACCAAAGAGAACACTAACTTTGAACTCTAATGGAGTGAAATGTGATCTAACCGACAAATTTATTTTTCTCATTACTAGACATGTGTCACAAAAGAATGGACTCAATTACTAATGTCAGATTTTGCATTTTTAAATTGTGGAAGCTTTTTTCTCTCTTGTTGGGGAAGTACCTACATAATATCCTTGATTTTTCATCTTGGCCTGAAATGACTGCAATATTTACTATCTGTTTACAGCAAAAGTTTGCCAATTTCTGATGTTGAGTCCAATTTGTAATACTACTCTGATGGCTAGTTTCATGAATCAACTTGATGAAACTGTAGACCCTAATCATTCAACCAAACATCAATCCAGGTGTTGTTGTGGAAGTATTTTGTGGATGTAACTAACATCTACAACCAGTTGATTTTAAGTGAAGGAGATTATCCTCAATAATCTGAGTAGGCAGGAATGAATCAGTTCAAAGTCCTTGACTACACTTTCCTTGAATGAAGAAGAAATTCTCCCTGGATAGCAACTACAGCTCCTACCTGAGAGTTTTCAGCTGGCACTTCTTGGAGGTCGGTCCTCTGAATTTCAGGCTTACCTAGCCAGCTCTACACTCACACAAGCCAATTCCTTACAATCAATCATTCAATCAACACACGTATACATCCTGCTGATTCTATTTCCCTGGTGGAATCCTGACTGACTCACTGCTATCTATGAAAAATACTACCCAATTTATGCTGCTAGAAAACTGAAAAGGAAATAACTTTAGATAAAATGAAATTAATAGTTTGCCATAGCTGTCTGTCAGCTGTGATATTGCCTGATCTGTCTTATTGACTCTCTAGTGCGAGGCAGAAAGGGGTAGTGAGAGTTATGAATAAAGAAAGGAAATTCAGGAAGACTTTAATTCAGTCTTATCACTGTGGATCAAAGAGGGATTTTTGCTTCTTGATAGAATCTATTTCCAGAGTATTTCTGAGAAATGTCTGCATTAGTCTAAGTCTAGGACTCACTTCCCAGGGCCCACTGTTGCTGGCTGTTAGAACACCCTGGACCTCCTGGCATTGTATATTTTCAGAGGAGAGTTTCCTGAGCTTTTATCAGATTTCCTAATGGGTCGTGGCACCAAAAGGATAAAGGAAGTGACAAATAGATTCAAGGGATTAGATCTGATAGAGTGCCTGAAGAACTATGAATGGAGGTTCATGACCTTGTACAAGAGGCAGGGATCTAGACCATCCCCAAGGAAAAGAAATGCAAAAAGGCAAAATGGTTGTCTGAGGAAGCCTTACAAATAGCTGTGAATAGAAGAGAAGTGAAAGGCAAAAGAGAAAAGGAAAGCTATGCCCATTTGAATGCATAATTCCAAAGAATTAGCAAGGAGAGATAAGAAAGCCTTCCTCAGTGATCAGTGCAAAGAAATAGAGGAAAACAAAAGAAAGGGGAAGGCTAGAGATCTCTTCAAGAAAATTAGAGATACCAAAGGAACATTTCATGCAAAGATGGGCTCAATAAAGGACAGAAATGGTATGGACCTAACAGAAGCAGAAGATATTAAGAAGAGGTGGCAAGAATACACAGAACTGTACAAAAAAGATCTTCACAACCTAGAAAACCACAATGGTGTGATCACTCACCTAGAGCCAGACATGCTGGAATGCGAAGTCAAATGGGCCTTAAGATGCATCACTACAAGCAAAGCTAGTGGAGGTGATGGAATTCCAGTAGAGCTATTTCAAATCCTAAAAGATGATGCTGTGAAAGTGTTGCATTCAATATGCCAGCAAATTTGGAAAACTCAGCAGTGGCCACAGGACTGGGAAAGGTCTGTTTTCATTCCAATCCCAAAGAAAGGCAATGCCAAAGAATGCTCAAACTACCGCACAATTGCACTCAGGTTCTTTAGCACTAGAGCCACCTGGGAAGGTGGGAGGAAGCTGGGTTTAATCACTAGGCTGTTACCGGGGAACTTCCTGCACTTGCGGTGATGGCCTGAGTGACCCCAGGTACCTGCTCGGCCACTGCCAGATTGCCTGGGGAGGAGGCAAGTCGGGGGTGGCCCCTAAGCTTTGTGGAAGACTTCTGGACTTCTAGCCACTAAGCTTCTACTGTGCCCCTGCCCAAAGGGAGGGGGAAGGAGGAGCTGGCGCCCTAAGGAGGGGAGGGCGGGCCAAGAGGGAGTTTGAAAAGAGGAAGGAAGTGGGGCCTAGCAGCGCACCCAGCCACCCCTGGCTGCTTCCCCAGAGGACGACTGGAGGTGTCTGCAGGTCCTGGCCGAGCCATGGCCCCCTGGCGCAAAACTGACAAGGAGCGACATGGAGTGGGTAAGATTGGGCCTCGGGCTCTCGGCAGGAGAAGGGTAGGTGGCCACAGAGCCGCCCAGGAACGTGCAGGGGAGCCAGCGGTGTGGACGTAGGCTCTGAACGCCCACTCAAGCTCGGAGGGCTCCCTCTGCTGCTGTGGGGCCGGCAGGATAGGAAAAGGGAGGCAGGGGGAGAGGAAGGTGGGCACCTCACCCAGCAGGCCACACCCAGCCCGCTCCCTCTCCTGCCTGCCCACTGCCACAGGGCTGCCTTCTTTCTCCAAGTGCCTATGCATTTCTAGATGGGCTCCCGCAGAGCTCAGAGCCACCTGCCTCTGTGTCAGGCTCTTGGCACTGCAGGGATTCCCTCACCCTTTCTGGAGACTTGGCCTCTTAGAGGGAGCATCGAGCATCGTTCTCTCTCTTGGTTGGGCCTTGCCTGACCCCACATCCCTCCCGCCACCCTTGCCCTAAGCGACACCCATCCGCCTGCTTCCCCTGCCTGTTCCTCCTGGGTCAGATGACCCCCTTGTTTGGCAGAGCATCCTTGGGTTGTAGGGCTGGAGGGCAAGACCCTCCACTCAGCCCCCCAGAGTCTCTGGGGGAGAAAGTCTCGCACCAGGTTATTCGGGGACATCCAAGAAGCCGCCTCATCAGCTTCAGCCATCTAAGCTCCCAGAGGCCTCTGCCTCAAGCTCAGGGGCGGAAGTGGTGACTGGGGGAAGGGAAGCTTCAGGTACTAGGACTCTTTCTACTAAATGGCACCCGTGGTGCAATCCCCATAGATTCAGTGTGGTTTTCAGATAAGTGTGAATTTAAAAACCTCTCTGTGGCTTGCTACACAGGCAGACACCAGATACCGCCCTCAGAGATGAGAACTGAACAGGTCAGATGTTGCAGGACCCAAGGCTGAGAGTGATTAGATGCTGGGGATCCCAGGGCCGCTGCCGGAGAAGCACTGTCCTGGAGGGCTCACCAGTTAGTCATTCATTTACTAGGTTCCAGGCTCTGTGGAGTGTTTAAAGGTGAATGGTCACCAGCCAGAGAACAAGTACTAATCCATGCCCTGAAGGGGGCTCAATTTCTCCACCTACATTGAACGAGACTCACTAACTTTTCAACTTTAAAGCTTCTGTAACTCTGGCCCTTCTTGCTCCCGTTATCAGGCTGAATCCCTTCTCAGGGGAAGATGGGAACTGATAAATGGAGCAGACCCTTATAGGTGGAGGGACCATTGCAATCTAGGAGATGAAAGCTGGACATGAAGGGAATATCCAGGAAAACAAGAGCATATCCAGAGAAAAAACATGGTAGCTCCTTTTGCCTTGAGGGGAGGGTGCATTGAAGGGAAGGGTGCTCAAAGTTAAGTTGCAGCCCTATTTTGGAAGGCTCTGAATGCTATGCTAAGAAGTTGAGACTTTTTCCATTTAGGCAGTGGGGAGCCATAGAGGGCTTCTGTTCAGAGAAGGGACATGAGCTATGTGCTGAACCAGTATGGAGGGAGACTGATGGACGGAAGAGTGAAGGTGCCTGGGTGGTATACGAGGGACGGGTACTGGTGGTCCAGGGGAACCAGGGCAGTTAACTGGGGAGCCTGAGTGTGGTGGAAGAGTCCCACCCTCTGGCTGAAGGGCTGCAGTGTGCTCCTGCAGGGTGGGCACTGTGCTGCAGGGTGAAGAGAATGGACTCTGCTTCCTGCTCTTGGATTACAGCTTCCAGTGCTTCCCAGCCTTCTGAGCTAGACAACTTATGTACTCTCTCCAGGCTTCAGTTTCCTTGTCTGTGTAATGAGAGCAATAACAGCACCTGCTGCTCAGGGTTGTCGAAGGACTAGATGAATTAACCCACATAAAGTGCCTAGAATGACAGTTGTACAGATCCTCATTAAATTTTATCAATGCTTGTTTTTAGACTTTATTCTCTGCATGGGAGCCTGATTCAGGACATGACATCACAGGCTGGGAGGGGCCTACAGGATGGAGTAGGGTCTCACCCTCCCTAGCAGAGGAAACCCCACCTGTGTGCTCAGAGACTAGAAACTCTGTTAGGCTCTAGGCCCAGAGGCTTCTTCTGATGGAATATCTGACGTTGTTCACACCTACCTATGACAATTCTATTTGGGGTGGGGGTCAGAGGACGTATGGCCTTTAACGGCCAGTGAGCACTTGGTAGGCATCTGTGTATCAGAGGATCTTTTTATCTCTGCCGTTGAGTGGCAGAGGTAAGAAAGGTACTCTCCAGCCCTCCTCTGCAGACTCCAGGTAGATGGAATGAAAAAGCAAGGCTTTATGGCTTTGGGTTATGAGGAGACAGGGGACTGGAGTCACCCAGCAGAAAGAACAGTGGCCTGAGAGCAAGGGGTCTGGGTTCTAGTTCTGACAGCATCATTTTTTCAGACAGATCTATGCTTTAGTTTCTCACTGTAAGTCTAGATATTAATACATTTCTATTTCAAGGCATTCCTTTATGAACAGCATCTGAGATAATGAGTATGGGGCTTGGAGGAAGATGAAGAGCTAGAGCCATGTAAGGATTAGGGAGTCGTCAGAACATCTCTGGAGTCCCAGCCAGTCCAACACAGGAGCTCCTGGGCTTTGCTTTCCCATGCGGTTTCCCTTTCCTCTGGCCCGGCTGACGAGGGCTGCTGGTGTCTGTCTGTCTGGGGAGCTGATTTTTCTGGGGGCAGCTTCATACCAGAACCTCTTGGCTTCTTTCTCAGTTCATTGTGTGGTGGGCATCCAGAGTGAGCCTCATGCAGATCCCCCGCCCGGTTCTTTGTACTTCCTTGATGGAGCTTTAAAGGGTGATCCAGAGAGGACACTTGGGTAGACTTGCCACAGACAGGATAGTGTAACTATAACATAAAAAAAAGACACAGCCTCTGCCCTTGAGGAGTTTTGTGTAAGATTAGAAGCTTGTGCTGTGAGTTCAAATCTGGCCCTGTTTACTCATCTATAGTAGGCATAACATGGATCTCTTAAGACTGAATAGAGGTAGTACCTGAAAATCACTTAGTAATGAGACTGGTCAATGAAAGTTAGCAGCTGAGATCAAGGGGCTAATAGTTGCTGAGCCAAGAGAGACAGAGGGTAATGCACCCTTATGCCAGGTTCAGGACAGTCTTCCTTATAAGAGTAAGTATAGTAGAAGACCCATTCTCATGCGGTATCTTTGTCTGGCTTCCAAACACCTGTGTGAGACAGTGTATTATTATTCTCATTTTATAGACAAAGACTTCCAGAGTTCATGTAACTTGGAAGTACTTGGGCTGGGCATTAGATTCAGTTGTCTTCAGACATCAGGCCCTCTGTACAACACTAGGAGGGAAACTGGAAGGAGAAATGTTATAGACAAAGGCAGGAGGTTGGAAGGTGCTGGCATTTGGGTCAAACAATAAATGGTCCTCTTTGATTTTAGTGAATGATTGTAGTGAAAACACAAAAAGTTGGAGAGGTAGGTTGCAGCCTGATTGTGAAGGACTTTGGTTACCAAGCTCATAAGTTTGGACTTCATTGTGTGAGCAGTGGAGGTTTTGAGCAGGTGTGCTACCTGTAAGAAGATAATTTAACCACTTGGAGCGGGGCAGGGGTTGGACACAGAATGGAACAGCAGTGGGTGACAATTTTCCTGTCTACTGACTGTCTGATTGGTTAATCCTGCAGCAGTTCCACATATAATTAACATTTCCTTTTGGCCTTTACTGTCTTAATCCTCTCTGCCTGAGACTTTTGTCATTGATGACAGCTTTATCCTTGGAAGAGAGGACAGAGGACAGAAGAGGAGGTGAAAGTGAGTAACAAACTCCTGTGGATGACAGAAACTCTCCAAATTAAAAAGTCATTTCTCTCTCATATAGAAAGCCCAGAAACAGTCCCTGAAGAAGTGGTAGAGTAGCTCATTCTGTTTCCTGCCCTGCTTCCTTGGCACAAAGCTTCTGCCTTTTGAAGCAAACTGGCTTCTTAAGCTCAGGTCCAGCTTCCAGGTAGCAAGAAGGACCGAAGGGAGCATGAAGGGCATGACCCCTTTCATTAAGGCCACATGCTTGAAGGCCCACTGACACTTCCTCTTGTATCCTGTTGGCTAAAGCCTAATCACATGACTGAACCTAGCCACAAGGGAACCTGGAAATGCAGTCTTCACTGTAAGCAGTCATGCACCCAGCTGAAAGTCCAGTGTGCCCAAGCAAGGAAGGAAAGAAGAGTATTAGGGGTGACAGATTAGTTTCCTCAGGCAGCCATGACAAAAAGGTGCTGACTGGGCAGCTTAAACAACAGGAATTATCTTCTCACAGTTCTGGAGGCTGGAATTCCAAGCCCAAGGTGCTAGGAGGTTGGTTTCTCCTGAGGCCTCCTAGGCTGGCAGCCAGCTGCTTCCTCATTGCTTTGTCCTCACACGGCCATCTCTCTGTGCATGCTCATCACACGTGCGAGCCATCTTCTTCAAAGGATGCCAGTCATGTTGGATTAGGGCCCCATGCTAACAGCTTCACTAATCACATCTGTACAGACCTGCTCCAAATATGGGACTTCAACATATGGATTTGGAGCACTGGTGAGGGCAACAGGTGGCTCCTTAACAGTTGACTTGCGGTCTGCAGTGTGACATTTAGGGACAGTAAAAGAAGGCTTCAGGGCAGCGGCTCTTGGAAGGTGAGTGCAGAAAAGGTTTGTTTACCCTGAAGCTGAGCCTGCTGGGTGGATCTGTGTGGGTACCTCAGTTACGCTCAGAAGCCTCCTCTCTGCATAAGTCATCTCTAGTTACAGTTACATACCTATGTACGTGTGGTGTTGGGCAGTACTGCTTGGCTCCTTCAGAGAGCTATGAGGGACAGTCTGTTCCAGGTCTCTCCCCAGCTTCAGGTGGTTTGCTGACAGTCTTTGGTGTCCCATGCCTTTCTCCCCAGGCTCTGCGTCTGTAAACATGGCACTCTTCCTGTGTGTGCATGTCTCCTGCCAAAGCTTCCCTTTTAATCAGAACACCAGTTAGGTTAGGGTGAGTGTTAGTCCCTCCGTCGTGTCCGACTCTTTGCAACCCCGTGGACTGTAGCCTGCCGGGCTCCTCTGTCCATGGGATTCTCCAGGCAAGAATATTGGAGTGGGTTGCCATTCCCTTCTCCAGGGGATCTTCTCAATCCAGGGATCGAACCCAGGTCTCCCACAGTGCAGGCAAGATTCTTTACTCTCTGAGCCACCAGAGAAGTCCCGTTAGGGTGAGAGCCCACCCTAAAGACCTATTTTAACTGTATTACCTCTGAAAAGAGTATCTCTGAGTAAGGTTTCATCCTGAGGTGCTGGGGATTAGGAGTCTAATGTATCATTTGTTTGGTGGGGAGTGGTGTAACTCAAACCACGACAGGATCTTCCAGAGCTGAGATGGGATCTCTTTTGCATCTTGATTGGGAAATACAGATGAGTTCGAGAGCTCCCTCTGGGCTAGGATGCAGGTGATGCTGTTTCCTGGACAAGGGTGGTCCAGAGTGAAACAGACAGATGCCGAGTGGGCAGTGGGTGCTTGTGTCCCTGCAGCACACATTCTCACTACAGGGAACAAAATTCACTCAAAGGTGTTCAGTTAACAGGTGTGCGGTGTTTATGCATATGTGAGGAAAGTAGTGTGTTTTAACTATCAAGGGAATTCAAACAAACCCAGGAAACATAAGCAGCAGTCCTCCAGAAGGAGCTGGACTGGGGCGCCCTGGAAAATTCTGCCTGTCTTCTTACGGCTTCCCAGCTGCTCTAAACCTATGAGCTCAGGTTTTCCGTTGTCTCCTCACCTTCCTGACTTTGATATTCTGCGACCACTAGAAGGCGCCAGCCTGATGGCCCCAGCAGGCTGCACACCTCAACCTAGCATGTCTCTGTCGTCCTGGTACCTTCTGAATCTCCTCTCTGTGTTTATTTGTTCAGTCTTGAGAGAGAAGGTCTGATTGGATCTATTGACCTTTTTCAGAAAGGCCACCCCAAGTCAGAGGTCATTGCCAAGCTAAGAATGAGCCCCACTCTGATCCGGATACTGCCTCTGCCTTTCCCAATATGCCCTGGCTATGGGACGGGGTTGGCAGGAGTTGTGAGTGGGGACAGATTCTTTGCATAGGAGGCGTGAGTCAAACATGGATTCTAAACACACCAGGGGAGAACTCCGCCACAGAGGGACCACTGTTACTGCTCTTACTGCCAGAGTTAATAGTAAAAGAGGAGAGACAGAGACTGTCATTTACTCATCAATTTGTTCACTCATTCACTCCTTCCTACCTAATTTATTTCTTAAATATTTATCGGGCATTTCCTATGTGCTAGATACGGAAATTACTAGAATTTGGCCAGTATGTTTCCTACCCTTTTGGAGCTTATAGTCTAGTGGGAAGACTAAAGGCACCTTGTGGGAAAATCAATAAGTATATCACTGTAAATTATGATATGTGCTATTCTGAAGAAAAGAGCCTGTCTCATGAATGAGAATATTGGAGGGAGGGAATCTTAAACTGGATGGTCTCAGAAGGCCCCTGAGGAGCAATGGGGGGAAAACATTGTAAAGGAAATGCTTAGAGGAATCCTATTTTTGCTGTGGAAGCAAACTATACCTTTGGATTTGTCTCCAGAAGTTAGTCTGGCGCAATAAAAACACATGGATGGAAATCTAATTCCTTCCTGCCACCAATTCTTAGGTGCCTGGTCCTCCTCCTTTCTGATGCTTCAGCAATTTGGGATTGTTGAAGAGTGCCTGCTGGGCTGACTGTTCGAGTCCATTTATGGAGATTGTCCTAATCCCTAGGTTTATGGGAACTGCATTTGTTAGTGGCCATCTTGCCCCCAGCCATAATGTTTGTGTTTGAATGAGCCTTGACAGAATGTGTTTGCTAAGCTTTGCTTCCTTCTGAGTTCAGCATTCTCATATTACTGCTGAATTTTGAGACAGGTGTGTAGTCACCATAATATTCTGCTAATTTCTGGGCCTTTGGACTTCTTTTTGAGTTTGTGTGTGTGTTTTTGTTTTTAGGTTTATAGGCCTTTAATTTAATGGCCAGTTACACATGGGGGCTACAGTCTGTGTTCTGTGGCAAATGTTCTGCAAATGGGGAATGCTAATGCTTATTGCCAACCAACTCCAGAAGGTTGTGGAGGCTCCACAAATGTTCCCTTTAATAGGCACTGTCTCCTTTCTTTCCACTTTCTTTAATTGACGTGAATTAAAAAACAGCCAGGCTGAGTTTGTCAACCTCTGAAGTCTCACTTGGTTTCTCGTTCTCTTGGGAAAAATGTCATCCATGTCTTGCTCCTCTGACCCGACTAGAACACTGTCAGCTTCGTGTCAGCTTCGACATGGATTTAAAGAAGCTGTGCAGGTGGTGGGTGTGGCTGACAGTGTCAGCACCTTTCCAGACCCCCTCCAGACATTGCCCCAGGGCGCTCAGAATTCCCTTGATAAAACAGAACTCCTTGGGTCAAAGCCTAAACCAGGATGGTGAAGAGGACCTAGGTGGGCAATCTGACCTGCATGGGTGTCTCAGCATCCAGCACGGTGTGAACAGAGCCGGTGCTGAGCAGGCATCTGTCGGGATGGATTAAGTGCCAGCAATGTCAGGTTTCAGAGACCGTGACTGGTGTGCTAGGCTGCAGCAAGGTGCAAACCTGGTGCCAACTAGACCTGGATGACTTGGCCGGGAAGTGGGGTTTTGCTGCTTGCCTGCCTGGTGGTGGCAGTAAGGGAGCTGTCTCAGGAGAGAGTGTTCCAGGCAGAATAAACAGCCAAGGAAACCTGTCTGGTGTGTGGGAGGCCAGTGTGGATAGAGCAGAGTAAGCCAGGGGCAGAGTGCTCAGAAATGAGTGCTCCGAGCAGAGGTTGTATTGAGCAACGCCTGGCACATGTTGTAAGACTTTGGCTTTTAGTCTGAATGGAAGGGGATAGGGCATTGAAGGATTTGAGAAGAATTGCAGTATGTTTTGTCTTTTTTAAAATTTAATTTTTAATTGAAGTATAGTTGAATTACATGTTGTGTTAATTTCTGCTGTACAGCAAAGTGACTCAGTTGCACATACACACGCACACTTGTCGTTCAGTCGCTACGTTGCATCTGACTCTTTGCGATCCCATGGACTGCAGCACACTAGGCTTCCCTCACCTTCACCATCTCCCGAAGCTTGCTCAAACTCATGTCCATTGAGTCCATTGCCATCCAACCATCTCATCCTCTATCATCCCCTTCTCCTCCTGCCTTCTTTTTAGCATCAATCTTTCCCAGCATCAGGGTCTTTTCCAATAAGTTAGCTCTTAGCATCAGGCGGCCAAAGTATTGGAGCTTCTGCTCCAGCAACAGTCCTTCCAATAAATATGATTTATCACAGGATATTGAATATAGCTCCCCATGCTGTACGGTCGGTCCTTGTTGTTTATCCATTCTGCATGTAATAGTTTGTATCTACTAACCCCAAACTCCCATCCTATCCCTGTCCCACCCCTCCCCCTTGGCAACCACTGGCTGTCTCATTTTAAAAGAATTATGTAGACATTTTATGGTTAGTAGATAGAAAGGAATTAACTGTGGAAGTAGGGAGACCAGCACAGCAGTTACTATAATAATCTAGGCAAGAGATGGTGGTGGGGGGCACCCAGGGATATAGCAGGGGAGGAGATGAGATGTGCTTGGCTGGGTGTGTATTGTAGGTCGAGCAAATGGGATTTTCCTCATGGATTGGATGTAGGTATGAGAGAAAGGGAATAATCAGAGGTGACACTGTTGTTTTTGGTCTGAGCAGCTGGAAGAATGGAATTGCATACAGGGCTTCCTTAGTTAATCCCCTGGTCTAAGTTGTCATCGATATTGCCGTAAATAATAACATTGCCTCAACTTTTTCCAGTCCGGCCTATTTGTGAAGCACAGTGGTGTCATGTGGAACCCTCACAGCCATGCTGAGAGATGAGTCCTTTTATCTTCATTTCAAAGATGAGGAAATTGAAGAGCAGAGAGCTTCAAACTCTTACTGAAATGCAGCCTCTTTCCAGCAGTTTTCTTAAACCTCATCCCTGGGAGAAATTTCTTCTGGTGTCCTGAAATCATTTTTCATCTTGCCTTTTAGTTTTATGTGACTGCATTATCTTCCCCCCGGGCGGCTTATTGTTTGAGGGCTGAGCTCTGTTGGAGGTCAACCTCGATTCCCTCTGGTTCTTGATGGAACCAGATTCCATCTGGTACTAGCACAGACGTGGTGGGTCAGAGAGTCTCATTGATACTGTGATGTGGGACCCTTGGGAAAATCCAGTGGAAGCTATAAATCCTCTTTCTACAAAAACATGCACACGTCCGCTTTTGCATTACCGTTTCGTTAAGGCCCATTCATGGAAGCCAGTTATGGACCCTGGTAAAGTGTACTCAGTAACTAGACACAGTAGACACAGCCAAGGCACCCTGCCCAAAGTGTGAATTCTTAGATCTGGGAGTGGTCAAGATTAAGAAAACTATTTTTGTAGTCTATTCAGATCGCTTAAGTCCAGTAAATCCATGCTAAGTTATGGTCCTGGGCTGAGTGTGGGGGTGCAAAGCTGAAGATCAGTCTCTTCTCTCAGCAAGGTGATGAGCTGGTAGTAGGCTCTCCTTTTTGCTTGAGGCAGCAATAGACAATGTTACTAGTGCTAATGCCCCCACCTCTCTGGTTGGAGATGGGCACACCCCTTCCTTCAGATCACTGTGGCTCCTGCCATCCCCGTCAGATTTCACTGTGGCCTTGTGTAGAACTGTCTGGCTCCTCCATAGAATGTGAACACCATGGCAGCAGTACTGTGTTTCTTGTTCTTCTGCAGCACAAAATGCCTAGCACAGAATAGTTGTTGACTGGATGAATGGATGGGTCGGTAAGCAAATGGGAGGCCAGAAGGTGGGGGATGAAGAGGGAATAGAGGTTGAAGGTTTTACATTTTCTAGTAGCCTCATAAGGCTCAGATGAATTGTCCCCTCCTGCCCTTACCCCCTAGCTCCTTTCCTGTCAGGAGGCTGATCCCATGAGCAAGCTCACAACAGCTGAGGCATTCTTGAACTCTCCTCTAAATACCTGGATCCCTGCACCAAGCCCCACAGTTCTCACCTCAGGACTCACTTGAACTCTGCACCCGTCAAGCTGATTTCCCTTCTCTTTTCCTTGCCCTTGTGGCCTTCCCTCCCCACCTTCCTCCCCAGGGCTGTCACCCCAGTTCTCCCCCTTGCCCTCCCCCTCCCCTTTCCTCTCCCTCCAGTCTCACTGCCTTCATGGGGCCTCTCTTGATCCCTCTCTTCTGAGAGACCACGGCTGCCATGTTCCACAGCTTCAGTTCAGTTCAGTCGCTTAGTCGTGTCCGACTCTTTAGACCCCATGGACTGCAGCACGCCAGGCCTCCCTGTCCATCACCAACTTCTGGAGCTTGCTGAAACTCATGTCCACTGAGTCGGTGATGCCATCCAGTCATCTCATCCTTTGTTGTCCCCTTCTCCTGTCTTCAATCTTTCCCAGCATCAGGGTCTTTTCTAAGAAGTCAGTTCTTCGCATCAGGTGGCCAGAGTATTGGAGTTTCATCTTCAGCATCAGTCCTTCCAGTGAATATTCAGGACTGATTTCCTGTAGGATGATAGCCTCTTATTTCTTGTGTGTTCATTTTATCTCTTGAACTAGATTTCCCAAAATCTCCAGGATAGCAGGCTTCACTCTCTATCACCCCCTCTCACCTTCTGCAGAGCCCAGCAGTGCACCACATTCCCGCATTGGAGCTTGGGGACTGAGAAATCAGCCCTTGGTTTCATCATAAAGCCTCTCTTCGAAGTCTAGTATGTGAGTGTGTGAACACAGAACAGTGTAAGACAATGTGTGCATGGGTGTGTGCATATACCTATACTGGGGACACTGGGAAAAAGAGAGAGAATCCCAGCATGATGGTTTAACAGGACTCATCAACCTTGACACTATTGGTATTTGGGGCCAGATCATTCTTGATATGGGGCTGTCTTGTACACTGTAGGATATTTGGCAGTGTCTCTGACTTCCACCAGCTAGATGCTAGGAGCTCCCCAACTCCCCATGCCTGCCTCCCCCACCCCCAGGATTGTGACAACCAAGCATGTGTCCAGCAATGACAAGTGTTCCCTTCCCCACATTTGTCCCCAGTTGAGAGTCACTGCTTAGAGAACTCCTGGGAATTCACTTTCTTCTTGTTGGCTGAGTATGTCACCTTGGCTTACCAGTGGCAGCCTGTAAGGCTTTAGGAGGGTCCAGTAGGGGTCCTAAAGCACCTGACAGAAGTGGGTGCCAAACACACATCCTTTAGCCAGAGGCAGTGTGATGTAATGGTTGAGGCTGTGTATTCTGAAGACAGCCCACCTGGGGTGAAATCCTGGCTCATCTCCTTTCCATCTGGGTCACCCTGGGCTGGTCACTTCATCTTACACTACCTCAGTGTTCTCATGTGTAAAATAGAGATGCTAATAATTGTACCCACCACAAGAATTGTGAGACGATTAAGTGGGTGACTGTGGGTCAAGTCATCGGAGAAGTCTGATAACTAGAAGTGTTCACAGAGGTTGTAATTCTTGTCCTCTCCTGATCGGAGGAAGACATCTTCTCCTTGATTCCCTCTGGCTGTGATTCTTCTGCCTCATCCACTGCCAACTTGCACCAGGTTTGAGCTCTGGCCTTGCTGCTGGAAGCTTCTGCTGGGTCATCGCACTCACCCTCCTGATGCAACATCAGGTTGTTGCCTTGGTGTTGAGGCTACCAACACCTTGCCCAGAGACTCCAGCCAATCTACTTGTATATTTTAATAAAAGTGTGTGTTTCTTTTGAATCCAAAGTGGACCTGCCGGCTGGTTCTATTTATTCTGGAATGGAGACCCTCCAAAGCCCAGATCAGAGACTAGAGAAATGAGCTTCAGGCAATTACATTCTTTTTCGCCAATACTATTTGTGTTCCCTTACACGGCTGCTTGTACAAACTCTATTGACAATTGGTGTTTGCTGAAGCTTTTGTTTTCAAACCTGTCTGCAAGTGGCAGGGTCCTGATGAGGTACAAATCCATCCTGAAGGGTCACAGGGCACTCGATGGCTGCCATCAAAATTGGCAATCCAGCTAGCTCAGCAACTCATTAAATAATGTCAAGAAATGCAAGAAAAAACTTAGGAGACGAGACATACCTGCCCTGCATGGGTGTATTCCTTCAGTTCAACAAGTATTTATTAAAGTTCAGTAAATATTGATTGAACTTCAATTGTGAGTCAGATGCTGTTCTCAGCACTGGGAATTCACTGGCCACCAGGCAGGCTCAGTTTCCACCCTGGCTGAGGTTGAAGAAGACAGGAAATTAATAAGTCTAGTGTGTATACACACACACACACACACACACATATATATATGTATGTTTATCTATTTATAGATATATACACATAGACATATATACTCACGCACACACAATAACTGTGATATCAGCACTGGGCTAGTCAGGAAAGGAAAGACTTTAGATTCCAGTCTGGGTTTGACTCCGTTTTCTAGTTGTGTGGCCATGGGCAAGTTCCTTAATCTTTTTTTCAGTTTCTCATATGTTACATGGAGGGTAATACACTGAAGGGTTACTGTGAAGATTAAATGAGCTAATACAAGTGGTACATAAGTAATTTTGTCTGTCTTATTTGTCACTGTAACCCAAATAGCCAGAGCAGTCTCTGGCATGCAGTAGGTATCGAGTGAATGTTTGTTGAAAAATACCATGTGCTTGGTACATAACGTGTGCTCAGTAAGTATTCACCATTGTGAGGGGAGGGGCCAAGCTGTATATGAAGTAGGAACAGTCCAAATTTCTGGGTAATTCTGCTTAACTTACTAGTTGGGCTTCCTTGGTGACTCAGTGGTAAAGAATTCGCGTGCCAATGTAGGAGACACAGGTTTGATCCCTGGGTCGGGAAACTCCCCTAAAGAAGGAACTGGCCACTCATTCCAGTATTCTTGCCTGGAAAAATCCCATGGACATGGGAGCCTGGTGGGCTACAGTCGATGGGGTTGCGAGAGAGTCGGACATGAGCTAGCAACTAAACAATGGGCACTTACTAGTTAGAGATGAAAGAATAAGTTGTTTACTCTCTCTCTACTTCAGTTTCCTCATCTATAAATCCAAGTGAAATCTTGTGCTTATCTCCTAACACTGTAGGAAGCACAGAGACCCCTCTCTATTCATTTATGTGAGCTGCATGCTGTAACAGTGTATGCTTACTTCTTCCTTAATCTCTTGATTTAGGCTCTTGATGAGCAGCCTATTTCAATACATTTAAGTTAAATCTGTAGCTAATCAGTGGATTTGATTTCCAGGGTTGTTGGAAGTCCCACCTGTCTTAAAGTAGCTGCTCCCCCTGGCTTGACAGCCTAGGATTTCCAGCATGAATAGCTTCATTGGGTTCGATGACCTTAGATGGCCCTAGTGCTTGAAATACCCCTTTGATCCTCAGCCATAAGTAGTTTGGTCTGGTTAGGCTTGTCAGTAACCAGCTGCTGCCTTAGCTGCTGAGTATAGTATTTTAATACAGGGAAAGGTCAAATCCTTTGTTGGGTTGTACCAATATCTCCTAGGCACAGAAACTTCATAAAAAAGAGGAAGCTGAGATAGGTGTCTATGGAAATCTTTCCACCACTTGTTTATCTTTCATGAATGGACATGGCCAGAGTGGGGAAGGCTATGATTTCAGTGATTTTTACTTATTTATTCCTGTAGGTTCCTCCTGTTTTTCTGCCTTTTCCATCACTCACTCAAAACTTGAGAGTGGTTAGACCTGCAGGGAGTAGTGATATGACCTGTTCTGACACTGGTCAGAAACAACTCAAGTGAGATTCATAGATAAGCAATAAAACTTCAGCAAAGGGTGGCATTCTGGTTCAAAGTTTCCTGTTAGTCATTTAGAAAACTTAACAGAATTGGGTATTGGTATGCAAAGCCACTTCCTTTGTCGACAAGTAATGTCTTCTTTTCCCCAAATCGAGCCTTGAGAACAGAGGTCCTCATGCAAAGGCAGAAATACATTTATAAATTAAATGGCAGGGTCAGTTACTTTCATTTTCTTATCATGTGAGTCTTTGGAATGAGTACAGACCTTCACGTTGGATTTCAGGTTTCAAGATCTGTCCGAGATCTCTTCTTAAGCCTCTCACCTGACAGAGCTGGGCAGAGTCGGAGGAAGAGAGTCCTAAGGAAAGATGGGAAGCCCACAGTCTGGGAACAAAATAAGTCTTGCTCTGAACTTCAAATATCTGATGGACAGGCCTAATTAATAGTGCTCCAGAGGTAAACACATTTGGATGGTTTTCCTCTGTTAGAAACCTCAGGCACCTCTGCCGCCCTGCCCAGCTCCATGTCAGGTGTGTTGTCAGCCAGACCTCTGGGGCTGGAGGGTTCAGGAAGTGGGGAATCTGCAGAGTTAGGGCATCGACAAGCTGTAGTGTCCAAATGCCAGCAGCCTGTTTGGGGGCAGGGCTTGAAGTCAGGCCAAGTGTGGAGGGAAATGGAGAAACAGGCATCTTTATGCAGGAGAAGAGAACTCTGAGTCCCCTGAGAGTCCTCTCAGGTTTCATTTTGGGCAAAGGATTTATTTTATTTGATTCCTTTTTATAATTTATCTCTCTTTAACAATATTCTCCATTTTGGGAGACATTATTTTTCTGGTTTCCTTTAGTTCCTTGTCCATAGTTTTCTGTAGCTACTTGAGCATATTTAAAATAATTGATTGAAAGTCTTTGTCTTCTAAGTCCATTGTCTATCCTTCTTCAGGACAGTTTTTATTAATTTCCTTTTTTTTTTTTCTCTGTGATGGACTATACTTTCTTGTTTATTACAATCCTCAAAATTTTGTGTTGAAAACTGGATATCTTGAATCTTATGATGTGCTAGCTTGGACGTCAGAGTCCCCCTCCTTGCCAGGGCTTGTTGTCATTCCTTCATACAGATTGTACCAGTTGGTTTGATTAGTGACTTTTCTAAAGCATTTTGTTAAGACCGTGTTGTTTGTTGCATGTGGTCACGGAAGTCTCTAAATGCCTGGAATTGAAAGAAAACAATCTAGTCTTTGCAGCTGTGTGTGGGTGTTTGGACATACCTTCAACACTTAGCCAGCCCATTTACAACTTTGCCTTAGCCTGCATTTCCTGCCTGCATGGAGCTTGACAGTCAACCAGAGCTGAGATGTGGGCTTTCTCATACCCTTTCTCAACATGTGTCCCACTCTACGTGGTCTTCTAGATCCCTAGTGGTATGCTGTACTCTTCAAAGCTCTTATTCTCCAAAGCATTTCAGTTCTAAGCCTTTCCTCCTGGGCTTAGAGGTAGGATTATTGTTTGCCCCAACTTATATTCTTTGCCCTGTACAGCAGCAGGTAGTTCTTTTGACTTAATGTTTTCGGTTAATGGCCTTTGCATGGCTGCATCTCCGCCTTCAGTTCAGTTGCTCAGACATGTCTGACTCTTTGTGACCCCATGAATTGCAGCATGCCAGGCCTCCCTGTCCATCACCAACTCCCGGAGTTCACTCATACTCATGTCCATCGAGTCGGTGATGCCATCCAGCCATCTCATCCTCTGAAATCCCCTTCTCCTGCCCTCAATCCCTCCCAGTATCAGAGTCTTTTCCAATGAGCCAACTCTTTGCATGAGGTGGCCAAAGTATTGGAGTTTCAGCTTTAGCATCAGTCCTTCCAATGAACACTCAGGACTGATCTCCTTTAGAATGGACTGGTTGGATCTCCTTGCAGTCCAAGGGACACTCAAGAGTCTTCTCCAACACCACAGTTCAAAAGCATCAATTCTTCGGCGCTCAGCCTTCTTCACAGTCCAACTCTCACATCCATACATGACCACTAGGAAAACCATAGACTTGACTAGACAGACCTTTGTCGGCAAAGTAATGTCTCTGCTTTTGGATATGCTATCTAGGTTGGTCATAACTTTCCTTCCAAGGAGTAAGCGTCTTTTAATTTCATGGCTGCAATCACCATCTGCAGTGATTTGGGAGACCCCAAAAATAAAGTCTGTTTCCACTGTTTCCCCATCTGTTTCCCATGAAGTGATGGGACCAGATGAAATAGTTTTCTGAATGTTGAGCTTTAAGCCAACTTTTTCACTCTCCTCTTTCACTTTCATCAAGAGGCTTTTTAGTTCCTCTTCACTTTCTGCCATAAGGGTGGTGTCATCTGAATCTCCGCCTTAGGAGAGTCCCAAATCAGGGAAATAAAGACAAACGCAAGGCTTTAGTCCTTCAGGAAGCCTATAGACAGATCAAAACAAACAACTACAATTTCTTGGGACAAGGTCTGCTCTGCTTTCTCCAGCCTTGGAAATCCACACCATGAACATGGAATACCATCAAGACTGCCACAACAAAAGATGGGGAAAAGAGAATGGGATAAGGATAAGTTAAAATGCTGCAAGACATTACCAGGTTTCAGTTTCCTTTTTCTTGAGTAAGCATTTGCTTGGTTGCTGTAAACTCCTGACTGTTTTTCAGGGTTCTGATAAAGTTGGTTCTGACCATTTTTGCCAGATTTTTCATTGCAAGCACCTGTTCTTGCAGTTCTCTACTTCACCATTTTTTGCTGATTTGGCTCTAAGAAGTAGTTTTTGAATGCAATTTGTTGACAGGTAAGAAGAGACTGAGGACCAAAGGGAGAGGGAATGAACTGAGTCAGTAAGACTGCCAGGAGGACTCAGGATTCTCCTCATTCAGTTCAGTCTGTCTTCTGTTTTGTCACTTGGCTCAACAGCATTGTCTCTCCTTGGTCCAGAGACCTCTGGGATTAGAAAGACAAAGCAAGGGTCTGCTCATGGGCTTCCTCACATCCACTCTGCCTCTCTCTATCCACTCTCTACATGGAAGCCAGAGTGATAGTCGGTGTTATGGGATTACATCACTCCCTTTCAGCCTTCCATCCTCTGATGTCTCTATACAATTATTCAGCAGCAAAATGAGTGAAGTAGTGATAGTTGCTATAACATGGATGAACCTTTAAACTTTGTGCTAAGCAGAGGAAGCCAGTTGCAAAAGACCATATATTATATGAAATGTCTAGAATGGACAAATCTACAGAGACAGAAAGTAGAGGAGTGGCTGCTTGTGGCTGGGGGAACTTTTTGAGGTGTTGAAAATGTTCTAAAATTAATCTTAGTGATGGTTTCACAACTTGTGAGCAAATCTTTGAGTTACGTACTTTAAGTGGACAAACTGTATCTGAATAAATCTGTTACCAAATAGCTAAGTACAATCTATTCAGTTTCCCGCTGTCTTGGAATAAAGCCTAAACTCATCAGGAAGTCCTGCGTGACCTGATTCTTGCCTCTCCAGCCTGCCTGCCTCACTCCCTCCTCTCTTAGCATACTCCACACATGGCAGTTTCCCTTATGCTCTCTGTGCCAAGTATCTTCCTCACTCAGGGGCTTTGAACACACTGTTTCCTCTTCCTGTCCCCATTGCTGACTTGTTTGACTCCTCCATCTATAATCAGCTCAGGGAGTAACCTTCACTAACTACCCCAGGAAAAGTTGATGCCCCCCCTCCCCCGTTATTCTCTCTCTTGTGTGTGTGTGTGTGTGTGTGTGCTCAGACGTGTCCAACTCTTTGCAACCCATGGTTCCACGGTGGTTCCATGGACTGTAGCCCGCCAGGCTCCTCTGCCCCTGGAACTTTCTAGACAAGAATACTGGAATGGGTTGCCATTTCTTACTCTAGGGGATCTTCCCAACCCAGGGATCGAAACTGTGATTCTTGCATCTCCTGCGTTGGCAGGTGGATTCCTTACCAACTTTGTCACCTGCAAAGTCACCTACCAGGTGGCCATATTTGTCTCTTCCATCGCATGTGTCATGTTTTATAACCTGATATTTATTTGTGTTTTCTCCAAAAGAGCAAGATCATACTGGCATATTGTAGACACTTACCGAATACTTGCTGCCTGAATGAATGAGGACAACCTTGTAGGTTCAAATCATCCATCTTCCTGAGGGTGTTTCCTTAAATCAAACCACATGTTTGTTGATACATGTGCCAAATCAAACATCTCTGTGTTCTCTTCCTGAAGACCTCCCAAGTTGGGTATTCCTTGAACAAGCTTCATCTCTAGGTTAAGGTTGTGGCCTGGTCCTCACTTAAGTTACACTGAGCAAGGGCTAGGCACTGTAATGATATAGTGTAATCTCACATTCCAGGGGATTAGCAGAGGCCTCTGATAGCACAGAGGGGACTCTGGGTGTTTTCATAGCCAACTGCTGCTCCCCAGAAACTGGCAATGTAAATGGGAAATCAGAGTACACTCTTGAATGTTAGGTACTCATAAGAGTCCTACCAACTATTAGGAGATGGGGATGGGTGGTTAGTGTGGCCTGGAAAAATCAAGGAGGGCCTCACGAATAAAATAGGACTTGCCTGAAAGATTTGCTTTGGGAAAGGCCAAGAAACAGGCATTTTAATATAGAGGAACACAGGTTGGCTAGAGCTGGGTAGGAGAAAGATATGGCTTTCTTAGACAGTGAAGACTGGGTGGTCTTTGAGTGAAGGAAAGACTGGTATTTTAGGCTGCTGTCACCAGGGATGGTGTAACTGGGGAGCAGCAAGTAGCCCATGATAGCAGCTGAGAATAGAGATGTCAGATACTGATTTTCCTGTCACTTCTTAACCTAATGACTTTGGCCAAATTGTTTAACCTCTCAGCACCTCCATTTCCTCATGTGCGAAATGGGATCACAGTTTACACCCCACAGGATTTCTGTGAGAACGGAACAAGGGGATGGCAGAGCACAGGACCGTGGAAAGTCAAGCACGGGAGATGACATAAACACCCTTCCTATTACCAGGCTGGGGCGCAGAGCCTGGCTAGGAAGACGCTGTGTTTGACTAATGAGCAGAGGCCTTTGGGAGCCAGACTGGGCCTGCACTGACCCCTGTGGCAAGAGGTGGTTTGTACGCTGGTTTTGTTCAGTCCATGAGGGCTTCATGGGCATCAGATAAAGTCAAGAAAGGAAGGCGCAGAGATTCTTGTTATCCAGAGGTCTTACTGTGCCTCTCTTTCATTTCACAGCCATATACAACTTCCAAGGGACCGGGACCCCCCAACTCTCCCTGCAGATTGGCGATGTGGTACGAATACAGGAGACCTGTGGAGGTGAGTCACTGGCCCAGGTGATCCTGGGACGCCAGGAGCTTGGGCTAACGGTGTTGGGACACCCCTAGGACATACCCAGCCGCTCCGGCCTTCTCTTGGAACTTGCAACTCTGCATGGTCTGTTTAAATACATTTTGCTGATATTAGTCATTCAGATTTACTAAAGACAGTGTTTTGTTATTGTAGGAATATATATTGAGAAGCAAAGTCCTGACTATGTGGTTTGACACGTGTTGTGCTTTTTGCTGCGCCATGGAGCTGTTGGGAGACTATGACACCTTCTGGATACACTTCTTTATTAGTTTTAACACCATTATAAGGAAATCAGCATTATTAGGGTTTTGAAAGGTCTGGAAAATTATAACCCTGATTCAGGAGGGCTACGGTGCCCAGCTGTGTGGTTTGGGTCAGGGAGCAGTGTTCACTCCCTTCTTCCACCTGGGAGCCCTGTCTTGGCCAAGGTAGCATCTCTTTCTTCCCACAGAGGTGCCGTCTCTCGTGAAGCCACGCATCTATTGGGCTATATCCACAGTATCATGGTGGTGTTATTGGTGGTAGTACGTACTTTTTAAACTTTGCACTAAGGTTAATGGCCTTGGACTCATGAGGCAGACCATTAGAAATTAATGTATCAACTGTGTCACTGATAAAATTGACATAGGGACCATGGCATGGGTATAAGAGTTGAATGAACTTATGAATATGATGGCTATATTCAGGCAGGCTGTCCTGGTCCTCACTGCCCAACTGGACCATGGTGGATCTCCCCAGACTGCCCCCCTTCCCCAATGTGGGCCTGCCTATAATCCTGCTGTGTGGAGGGTGTACCGTGTGTCCTTCCTGTGTCCAGGCAGAGCAAAGAAAAGGAAGGGCAGAGTGGGCTATGTCCCTGTTTCCCAGCTAATCCCTTAGGTTAGGCTGTCCCATGCTGGGGTGGGGGTGAAGGGTGGGCACCAAGCAGGTGTGCTCCTGTTAACGAGGCCCGCTCAAGTGGAAATAGAGAGTCAGAGGAAAGGAGGCTGCCTACAGAACCAGCCAGCTGTGGGTTCTCACCTCTTAGGTGGAGCTGTGCTATTCCCATTACATGTTAGGCTGGTTACTCCTCATAGCAGCCTGTAGGACAGGTAGCATCTTCAGCCCAAGATTAGCTGTATGCGATTAACAAGGCAACTCTGCATATTTGTTTAGAAGTGCATGTACTCTTGCACAGCGCGCACACACACACACACACACACGCAAACCAAAATAAGCAAACAAACAAAACTTTTTTTGGAGGGAGAAAGAATTTGTATTTCAAAGCAACTTTACAGGAGTCATTGTGGGGGAAATGAGAATTCTGCTCACCTTCCTAACATTTACACTTTGGTACTATTGTTATTTTAGTTACTATGAACTTTTCAGTGTTCAGGCCTCTAAAGTTCCCAATCTGATCCTATTCTTCCTGCAGATTGAGTGGGACTGGGGGAGATGGGTGGAGATCTGATTACAAACACCCCTCCCCTTTCCCACAGCGCAACCCTATGTTTTACAAATGCAGTTCTGCTTAGTGGCAAATGAGCAACTTCTAAGTTAACCTACCAAGGGCAAGGAGTAAATAGAAAGGCAGCAGGCAAAATGACTCCTCTCAGGGTCACTTTGTGCTACTGAGTGCTAATCCTGAGAAACAGGCAGAGACTGCAGGGAGGGAGCAAAGCTCGGGGAAGAGCAATGACTCACCCAGCATCACACCATGCGTCGGGCTGTTCTCTCCACTCCTGTCAAGATGAGCTCCCTCTCCTCCACTGCCTTCTGAGAAGTGAAAAAGCCTGCATCCTACATTTTGAAATTCAGTTGAGTGTGTTTCTCTTGTTTTTATGTAGTTTTCCTGGAGAAAGTGCTTCAGGGCAGTAAATTGACCACACAGTTTGCACACAATCAGAGCGTTTCTTTCCTTTGGCCTGGCCTGGAGCTTGATGGTCAAAAAGCCTGCACTTTCTGACTCAAGCCACCTTTGTTTTGGGGATTAATCTCCTTGCTCCTAAACTTTTGAGTTTTGGTTTCTCATTAAAAATTTTGATTGATCAGTCTTATTTTAATGTATCTTTGTAATAAGTAGCCACAGTAATTTTCTGGAAAGATCTGGGCATGTTAATTTAGCAAGTGATTGGCAGTTCATGAATACTTTGAAAATACAGTGTTTGGAAGTCTGTTAGATTGATTCCAGATATCTGAGGAATTGGTATGAAAATGATTAGTATTTATCATGCGTGCACTGATACCCATAAGGAGTTTTCAAACTGAAATTTATAGGATCCCAAGAGTACCTGAGGGCCTTAGATGGCTAAGGGCTTGGAGATCAGGCCTGGCCTTGTCTTTTTTGCAGGTGGGGAGTTCTGCTTTTGATTCCAATTGAAAACTGTTCCTCTAAGCAGATATATATATAAAAAGTGAAAACCACAGTGTTAGTCAAAAATTAGTCAAAATGACTCAGTAGAAAAAATATGGGTGTGCCCATGTAACCCGCTTATAGAAACCTTACTCAAAAAATAAAATCCAGCCAACTGAGGGAGGAATCAAAATGCTAAAATATAGGAATTGAAAAGCTGCAATAGGAGGAAATACTAGCAAGCATTGAGTCCAAATGAATTGATTAATCAAAATTAGTATTAAAATATACACTATTTATGACTACCAAAAAGAATGTCATTGTTAGAAAACTGTAAAATGTAACTGTCTCCCCAACAACAACAAAAATACTAATAAAATTAAGAAGTTTAGAGGGGAATGGAATAGAATAGATATAATCTTGAAGAGTCAAAGCGTATTTCTCTAGATATCACAATGATTCATTCTGGGTGATAGAAATGTGAATATTTTTATTTTGTATTTTTCAGTAATTTTTAAATCTCCCTTCTCCTCCAAAAAAAAAAAAGATGTAGAAAAAGCATGGACTTTTTTTATTTTTTTAATTGAAGTACAGTTGGTTTACAGTGTTGTGTTCATTTCTGCTGTGTAACAAAGTGAATCAGCCATATGTATACAGACGTCCCTCGCTCCTGAACCTGCCTCCCACCCCACTTCAGTCCCACTCTTCTCGGTCGTCACAGAGCCCTGAGCTGAGCCTCCCGTGCTGTGCAGCAGCTTCCCGCCCGCTGTCTGTTTCACGCATGGTAGTGTATACATGTCAGTGCCACTCTGCCAACTCACCCCACCCTCTTCTTCCTTGCTCTGTGTCTAGAAAAACGGGACAGATGAACCTGCTCGCAGGGCAGGCACAGAGATGCAAACGTAGAGAAGGCATGGACTTTTGAATCAAAAAGTTATTCTCTGCTCCATTTATCCACTCGCTGAGTGATCTTAGGGAGGTCGACCTCAGTTTTCTCACCTGCAAAGTGGAGTATCATCACCTTGCCCTGGATTTGCTATGGGGACAAAATAAGAGAAGCAGAGAAGCTGTCCAGCACCATGCTTGGCCTCTAGGTGCTTTGCATTGGATTCCATCTCTCCCCCCACCCTCATCATACAGAATTAAACTGACATTGGCAGGTGTATATGTATCTTAGGAATTTGGCTCCAGGAACCCAGAAGCTGGCCCTCTGATGTCCTGCAATGGGTGAGGCTAGCCCTTTTTGGCCTGTGTACTGAACTTACGCAGTCAGATGAATGGAGAAAACAAAATCTGAGCTGTAACCTTAGGCATGAATGAATTTCCTTTCACTAGAACACTAACATTTTTAGTATTTCCTTTTAGATAATATTTTTTTATGATTAAAAACTCAAACATTTCAGAAGGGAAAACTCAAACATTTCATTGCTGAGCATTAGACATCCTAATGCTTATTTCTTTGTCCACATTATATCTTTCAGGCTGCCTTTTCTACCCAGAGGCAGCATAAACATTCTATATCCTGCTTTCAGATGTGGAAAACACATGTAAGTGTTTACTGAGCAGTCAGAACTCCTCATGGGGAAATAAACATAAAAACGGAGTGTTATTTTTCTCCCATCACTTCCTTCAGTTATATTTGGTTGACATCTTTCTTGATATTTAACAACATCTCAGAAGACTCCAATACCATGTCCAGTTTAATTTTCCTCTCCTCCTTCCCTTTCCCCAGCTTAAACAAGGCTGAGGGTAGAAGGGATTTGGGGTGCTCTCTTTCCAATTTTTTGTCTGCTTGAACAAACAAACCCAAAGGTCAGCCAGTCCCCTGCATGAATAGCCATGTACCTGGGGAACAAGAAGCCAGATGCCCCCATTGTCTCTGAGTGAATCTTCTGGATGGCACCCCGTGCTTGGGTTTGGTTTTGGGGTAAGAGCCATACCATGCACCCGGGAGGCAACAAGGGCCACCTCTGAAAAACACCCCCTACCTCCTGATTGCTTACACTGTGGTGGGGGGATGTTCCTTGGGGGTAGCCCAGCTTACTGAGACTCTTGTTTTAAAAAATATTTTGTTAGTTAATATTAAATTAATTAACTTAATCAATTTTTGGCTGTGTCGGGTGTTAGTTGCAGCCCAAGGAATCTTCGTTGTGGTGCGCAGCTCAGTAGTTGCAGTGTATGGGCTTAGTTGCCCCACAGCGTGTGGGATCCTAGCTACTCGAACAGGGATCAGACCCTCATACTGTGCACTGGAAGGTAGGTTCTCAACCACTGGGCCACCTAGGCTGTCTTTATAAGCCCTTCAGAGGGATTGTCTTCTTCACGCTCGGTTATTTGCCACCTGACTCTTCTTTTCCAGAACTCCAGGGAAGGTTCCCTTTCATTTCCTGATACTCACACTTGCCCAGGCCACGGGAGCTCAGTCTTAGCGGTGAAGATAATGGGGTTTCTAGACAGGGTTTCCAAGGAACTTTTGAATTTCACTCACCAGTAAAGTGGAACAAGGGGGATGGATGAGGAAGTTGACGTAGCTTAACCCCCTTAAAGTAAGACCTGGCTCTTACTGTCAGTGTTTTCTAAAACCTGGGACTACACTGTACATACCATTCTGAGATTTGCTCTTCTCACTTAAAAATACTTCTTTCTAAGCTGGTACATGTGTCAGCTTGGCCTTGGTTCAGCTGCAAAGACTTCTGCATGAAGGGTTTGGAATCTCCCACTTACAGAGTGAGGTGCGCCCAGAGCCATGCAGCAGTTTCTCTCGAAACAACTCCACTGAGAGTGATCCTGATCCATCCGGGTCCTTTGTTTTTAGGGTACGAAGCGGGCATTATAAGGACTGAAGGTGGTATTTTCAAAAGTGCCACTTTGCAGGGAGATGGTCCTTCGTTTGGGTCTGCTCTAGAGACAGGTTAGTGTTGAAAGGGGCTCTGTTTTCTGAAGTAAGGCTGTCCCATTGAGGGGAGTTTATAAGTTTTCTTCCCTTTTGATTGTGGGTGAGGCTGAAACATCAATAAACTTCCATTATGTTGAATTTGAAGAATGTGTCATTTACTTTGTTGTTATGGAAATAAGTTGAAATGTCACTGAAAACAAACAAACAATATTCAAAATCTGTAGGTTCTGGAAGTAAAATGGAAAATATGCCTAAGTTTCTCTGATTGATGATGATGATGATGATGGATTTTTAAAAGACAAAATGTCATTTACTAATCTTTAACACCATATGCAAGGCACCGTACAAACTGAATTTCTTATCTAATTTTCGCCTATGAGACAGACACTATTATTGCTCACATTTTACAAATAAGAAAACTGAGGCTTAGAGAAATGCACTAACCTGTCAAAGATCACTCAGAAGTTGCAGATCTTCATTCAGATTCAAGCTTTCATTCCAGAGCTCATGCTCTTAAGCACTGATGGATAGTAGCTTCTGTTATATTCTTCTTAACGTTAGTAGATATTTCCATCAAACTGGAATGTGAAATACACTGAGACACTCACCACGCAAATGAATGTTAACACTTTGTGTGTTCAGTTCATATTGTTTTAAAGAAATATTTTCGATCAGTTGAGATCCTCTGCTTACCCTCCCTGTTGCATTCTTGTCTTTTTGTCCATTCCTCAGGCACTGCTTCTCCTGAAATTGGTATGTTTTCTTCCAGTCTAAGATGCTGTACCTTTATCAGATGTGTTTACCTTCATAATTCTGGTTTTAAAAAAATAGTTTTGCAGCTAACACTCTGTGTGGTAGGTGTTATTTCCCTCATTTGACAGGTGAAAATAATGAAGTTTAAGTGACATGACCAAAGGTCACGTTGCCGTCAGATGGCAGAGAGAGGACTGGATTCCTATTAAATCGGATGTGGATTCTTTTTTGATGTGCTGGGATGTTTTTAATCTCTCCTCCTTCTCCCCTTCCCCACACAACTCCTGGCTCACTGGAGAATTTAGGTACATTTCATTTTGATATTTGGGCTTTGGGAAAGGAGGACGGTTGGAGTTTATCATTTTCCATAAGAATGGTAAAAAAAAAAAAAACCCGAAACTCCCTTTTCTCATCTTTCCCAGGATGTACTTTGTGAGTTTTCTATTTTTAAAAAGTTCTTGTCTCATGGATAGGGTTAGACAAAAAAGCCTTCCCTGTTACTTAACTGAAGGTGCATTAAGCCAGGGGATAAGGCCTGGGATATGGTCAGTGCTCTGTTACCCAGAGCCTGGTTTTGATCAGAGTGCCTGTCGTCATGGATTTTGCTATGCCTGTCAACTATTGCTGTCTGTCCTGTCAGGTCTCAGAGTACAGCCAGATATAGCTGCTGCTGCTGCTGCTAAGTCACTTTAGTCGTGTCCGACTCTGTGCGACCCCATAGATGGCAGCCCACCAGGCTCCACCATCCCTGGGATTCTCCAGGCAAGAAGAGTGGGTTGCCATTTCCTTCTCCAATGCATGAAAGTGAAAAGTAAAAGTGAAGTCATTCAGTCATGTCTGACTCTTCGCGACCCCATGGACTGCAGCCTACCAGGCTCCTCCATCCATGGGATTTTCCAGGCAAGAGTACTGGAGTGGGGTGCCATTGCCTTCTCCTCTTCTTCACTCTGCTGACTGGTAACCAGATTTGGGAGCACACATCAGAGGTCACAGAGGTCACTGATTCAGCAGAGTTGGGAGTCTCAGAAAAAGTCCTAAGGGCAGATCTGATGAAGCTAATGCTTCATCATCATGTAGCAAGTAGAGATGGTGGTAAGCCCGTTTCATCAAAGATCACTGGGGATTTATTTCTGAAGGCACATAGGCCAGTGCCATGTACAGAATAGAGCACAGTCAGTGTTTCTTGAACTTAAATCTGGGAGTCGGAATGTGGATGCTGAGGGTAAGCATCAATCACTTTCTTGCTCAGGAGTGAGTTGAAGTTCTGCGAATCAGGATTCCTACAAGGGGTGGCAAGTCACCAGTTATCAAGGGTGAGGGATGGTGGTGCTGCTAGAAGAGGAAGTCCAGGGACCCTGAGGGTGGCCCCATTGTGCAGAGGCAGATGTGAGCAGCTAGGAGTCCCTTGACCATTTTCCCTGGGGAGTCTGGTAGCCTTGGCCAGCAAGGTGGATTCAGGTCACTGCAACCAAGAGACCATTGACTGTGTGTGCATCTAAGAGAACATTATCTGTGCTTGTGCTCATCACATGGGGGGCAACGTGGCGGAACCGCTTTGAGGGCTGGCTTTGGGGCCACACAGACTTGCCCTTGAACCCTGGCATGTGATTTGGCCCAGCATCTCCACTGATTTGAGTCTCAGTTTCTTCATCTACAGAATGGGAATAATCATGCTTCCCTCGAAGTATGATATGAGAATTAAATGAGAGAAAACACGCACAGCACGCAGTATGCAGCTTTGTGTGTGTTTGGCGATCAACACGTGGTAGCTATCAGTAGTAACGCTACAGAGAAGTTGGTTGAATGGGGAAAAACCGCCAATAAAGGAGGCTGTTCTAGTGTAGTGCTGTGGAGGGTTGTCTCCAGAGTCGGATGCTTGGATTTAAATCACTTAGGTGCATCACTCACTAGCTGTGTGACCATGAGCAAGTTCTTCATCTCTTTGTGCCTCTCTGTTTTCATTTGCAGAACTGAGGCAATAACAGCTCCTGCTTTATAGAATCAATCTATAATGTGAAAAAACAAAACAGAAAGCTTCACCAGAATTCGTGGCACAAAGCAAGCACTATTGTTAATATAAGCACTGATTTTAACAGTTAATTATTACCAATAGTATGGAGAAATGATTAGAGTGTAAAACTAGAATATGGTTCTTTATGAAGCAGAAAGTGTTCCACCACGGGAAGTACTTAGAGGGGATGTAGTTTTGGGGATTCAGATATTGGGAGGATGATAGTATTAGGCCTCCACCATGCTCCTTCCTCCACTAGACAAGAGACACAGTATGATGGCTACTTACTAGCTGTGTGACTAGGCTAGTTACCTAACTTCTCTGTGCCTCAGGTGGGCCACTCTTTTGTAAAATAGGACAGTTGCATTTCCCACCTTATAGAGCTGTTGTGAAGATTAGAAGGCTTCATATATGAAGGATACTTAGAATGGCGTGTGTGTATGTGTGCGTGTGCGGTGAGTTGGAGGCTGGTGAGTTGGAGATGCCTCCTTTTGTCTGATGAGACCAGCCTAACACTCAGTCGCTTCAGTCATGTCCAGCTCTTTGCAACACAATGGACTGTAGCCTGCCAGGCTCCTCTGTCCCTGGAGTTCTCTAGGCAAGAATGTTGGAGTGGGTTGTCGTGCCCTTCTCTAGGAGATCTTCTCGATCTTGGCTTCCAACCCGTGTCTCCTGCTTTACAGGTGAATTCTTTACCACTGAGCCACTGGGAAAGCCCACTTAGAATGATAACTTTATTCCGAACCTGAGATTCTTTCTCTCCAATATCCATTCCTTCCATTCTCTCTCCTGCCTCTACCTTTCTGTCTCTTAAAATAGGAACCACTTTGGGCCCCTGTTGCTTTAGAACTTTCTTTAGCTGGCTCATGACTATGAGGGGTGACTTTGCATTTTAAATGTTTGTTTTGGAGCTCACACTTATGTCTGTTGAGAACATATTTCGACAGCAATCTGTCAGCCCAGTAATGAGGATTTGCTAATGAGCCTCCCGGCAGACGCTTTTTATTTACAGAGATAACAAATGCCACTACTTGGCTGTGCTTGAATCATTTCAAAGGCGAGTAGACTCATTATAGTCATCAATACTTGCGATACCAAGGCTCATTTTGTCCGAGGACTGTGTATATAATTTGGATTTCTGTTAATTGAATCATTCTTGATATTCCTTCAAAGGGAAGAATCTTTTAAAACTCCTGTCCTTTCACCCATCCCTGAACCTATCTGTTTTGTAATGACTAACTTCTGCAGATCACATGTTAGACACAATTTGCTGCTGTTAGAACTGTGGGCATTATTTTAGGACGTTTGCCAAACTCCTCAGACATGCTCAGCCTTTCTGTGTTCCTAAGGCAGAGGCCGAAAACATGGGTGTGAACACAGGAAGGATGCAGGCAGGTGATGGAAAGAAGAGAGGGGCTGGGTAGAGGCTGGTGAGTTGGAGATGCCTCCTTTTGTCTGATGAGACCAGCTGCCCCTCACCACTAGCCGACTGCAGCCACCGGGGAGCACTGGCCTCCTGTTGTTGTTGTTTTTTTAAAGAAGGATTAAATTTGCATTTTTATGTGAAGTCCCTGTATTTTTGGTCACTTTTTGGAGATTTTGGCAACTCATTCAATAGAATGAGTTGAATCCTAGGGCTTTGGTCTAGACCTAAGGTCTAAAACACTTTGCAGTTTCTTTGCTAGTGAAAAACAAACAGCAACAACAATAAACCCCAGCAAGGGACTTGTAAGAATAGATGAAAGACCTGTTTCTTTGTTTTCTCTTTGCAGATTGGTATAGGGGATACCTTGTAAAGCACAAAATGTTACAGGTGAGGACAATTTTGTTTTTATTTGGGACAACATTGGGTGTCTGTGCATAACCCTGCCAGTCCCCTTGGCGATTACTTCCCGCTGTTGCGCCTCTGCAAACTGATTTCACTCCTCTCTCCTTGGGTCCAGTGTTTCCTCTGCTGAACCTTGATCCGTTCCCCCTTCACTCCTTCTTTAAGGCCAGCTTCCAGAGCTCTCTTCTCCCTGAAGATTTTCCTAATATGCCAGCCATATATGATTTCTCCAGTCCCATTGAATCGTGTGTTTTTTATTTGAAATTTATCTTCTACTGTCTTTCTTTAGCTGGCTTGGGGCATTTGTCCTTTCCTCACCTATGTTTCCAACACGACTCAGGAGGGACAGGTCCAGTCTCAGCCCTCAGGGAGTTCCTCTGCCATGGCCCCACACCACACCACCATCTCCGTGGGAGATGCACGTGCTTTGTTCATCTCCTGACATCTCACGGTACCTGGTACAGTTACCTCGTTCCCCAGTGTACACATTGGCTAAACTGATGAAGGAATGTCCAAGTAATTGCCCAGCTTCTCTTGTCAATTGAGCCAAGCTTATGGAGAAAGGAAATAATAGATGCTCCTTCCTTCCTCCCTGACATACTGTATTGGAAGGCATGAGCCCTCTCTGCTCTCTGGAGAACAATCAAATAAAACCAGAAAGAAAGAGACCTCAAAGCAGCCCACATGCTAACCAGGGACATTGTTGCTTCAGGACCTGACCTTCTCTGACGGTACAGGGTGGCTGCTTTCCCAAAATTGGGCAGGAGAGGGGAAAGGCAGAGAACCTTTCTCCCTTAGAGTGAACCTCTCAAGCCCTCCTGCCTTGCCCATCTGATAGTGTGAGTGATTGCAGTGACATTAGAGCCTTCTTCGAAATCTAGGGCTATTGTGGGATCCTGAACAACTGCTGAAGAAGGGGAGAGGAATTAGGCCTAAATGAGTGAATTTAACACCCACCACTTGTTCTGTCCAACTGGAATTATTCCTGTGAAGTTGGAAGTTTTTTACCAGTTAGTAGCTTTTAAAAAAATCATGAAGCAGGATGCTTGGGGCTGGTGCATGGAGAGGACTCAGAGAGATGTTATGGGGTGGGAGGTGGGAGGGGATTCATGTTTGGGAAAGCATGTACACTCGTGGTGAATTCATGTCAATATTTGGCAAAGCCAATACAGTGTTGTAAAGTAAACTAAAGTTAAAATAAAAATTAAAAAAAAAAAATGGATTGGAAGACCAAAAAAAAAAAAATCATGAAGACCTGGGGTCAGTTTTTTCTGTAGGGACAAGTCATTTAATCTCATCTTATCTTATCTCATCCCCACAGGGCATTTTTCCAAAATCTTTTATCTACATCAAAGAAGTGACAGTGGAGAAAAAAAGGTATTTGCCATCTTTCCCCAGACTTGACTCTCTGGTGGCTCATGGATGCCTGCATCCTGTCTGCTTTGAAAACCTGACTTGACAGATGTGAAGGCTCCGTCTTCTTCATGCCTGTGTTTGTCTCCAAGGCAAATTGATTCGTGTTCGCATCTGATTCTGAGGGGGTATTAGTACATTTGGAGAATCAAACTTTTCACTGGCAGCTGCCTTTGAACTGAATTAAAGTAGATTAATCCTGAATAATGAGCTTGAAGGGCCCACCTCAATGCAGGAGGACAGTGGAAAAGGAAGCCTCTTGCATTTGCATAATGTAATTGGTGCGGCTATTAGAAGTGGTTTAGCCTCCTGCCAGCAAGGCCCCCTCTCAGCAGCTGCAGCTTAATGCAAATTTGCCAACATTTTATCTTGTTAGCACCTGGGTCTCAATTTCACACCATTTTCTCTCCCACCTTAAATAGAAATATCGAGAACATTATTCCTGCAGAAATTCCTCTGGCACAAGAAGTGACAACGACACTTTGGGAATGGGGCAGCATCTGGAAACAGCTCTACGTGGTGAGACTCGAAACCCTGCTCAACCCTGGAATGGAAGCTGCTTACAGTTTTTGGCTTGGTTCAGATTTGGAATGTAGCCTTGACATAGTATAACCAACAGTATGAAGTCATCAAAGCCCAGAGAAGTTAGGTGACTTTCAGAGCCACACAGTGAGTCAGTGACAGAGTCACAGTAAATGGGCATCTGGAGTGATCCTTCTTTTTTTTTTTTAAACTAATGAAAATCTTATCAAACTTGAATGTGCTTAAGTATCACCTTGAATGCTATTGAAAGTAAAGCTTCCTTCAGTGGAACTCTGCATTTTAATAAACTTAGGGATTTTGATTTGGTGGTCTGCTGATAACACCTTGAAAAATCCTGTTCTCATGTATCAATTAACTAATGACTACTGTCATCAGATCTATGAGAGAATTTGACCCTGGAAAAATTAAGAGCGTATTTTACGTGGTTTTCCCTCTATTGAAGTAAATCTAATTTTAAATCCTCCTTTGATGCTTCTAAAACTCCTAATGAGAGTGGATAGCTAGGAAAACCATTAAACTGAGAGTTAGTGTCAACCAAGGCTTCGTGCGTATTTGTCACAGCATCCTGTACGCGCGCTGGCGCTCTGTGCTATTTGTCAGCTCGCCTTTTATGGGCATGAATGTTGACTCCTATGTGGCTCTTTCATAGTGTATGTAACGGGCACTTTCAGTTACCTTCTATAGGTTTCCCAAAAGTTGTTAGTGAAGTTTATGGGGCAAACAGCCGATTTAAGGCTAAAGTGATGTATTATTTATGTCCACCATGCCTTTGACACATGCACCATGGAAGCTTGACATTTTCTTTAAGAAATCTTTGAATGGCAAGTTCATCATGCCCTTTACCCTACTAAAGTGATTCTTATACTTCCACGATTCTTGCCATATATGCATACTGCACGTTAAGTATTTACTTAATAGCTAAATTGTCTTCCTTTTCAGTAAATTTAAATGACTTACACAAGGAATTTTACAACATGCTGTCTCCTTCCAACAATTCTCCAACTCTCCTACACTAACCGGATGCCCTATAAGACCATTCACTTTCGTTCTTGCACTGGCCACCCAGGTGTGAGGGCTCGATTCTGTGCAACTGGGTGCCTTCACCCTCACTTCAGATGCCAGGTTGTCAGGCTACTTGCATTTCTGTCCAAAGTGAAGCTGCTCAGTCGTGTCTGACTCTGCGACCCTGTGGACTGTAGCCCACCAGGCTCCTCCCTCTATGGGATTCTCCAGGCAAGAATACTGGAGTGGGTTGCCATTTCCTTCCCCAGGGGATCTTTCTGACCCAGGGGTCAAACCCTGGTCTCTCGCACTGCAGGCAGACGCTTTAACCTCTGTGCCCAACTTGGTGCAAATTCGGAGACTCCCGTGACACTCCCTCCAACCTAGCCTCAGGTTCCATGAGTCCTGGAAAAACTCACGAAACTCAGGAAAGTACTACTCTTACATATATATACACATGCATATATAGGGCAGTGGGTTAGTTGTTATGTCATGTCCAGCTGTTTGCAATCTCATGGACTGTAGCCTGCCAGACTCCTCTGCCCATGGGGTTCTCCAGGCAAGAATACTGGAGTAAGTAGCCGTTCCCGTCACCAGGGGAATCTTCCTGACCCAAGGATTGAACTTGGGTCTCCTGTACTGCAGACAGATTCTTTACTGTCTGAGCCACCAAAGAAGCCATATGTATACACACATATAGAGAGTAACTATATATATATAGTCATGTGTATTATTCAAGAAAATACAGTGAAAACAAAACAGTTATTAATTGTTTCCTATGGTACCTGTTAAAAGCTCTGAGCCCAAGAATTTCTCTCTCCTTTCATTGAAAAAAATGAACTAACAAGTGTGAGAGAGGGAGAAACTGCAACTTTCTCATCCCCTAAACAGACGGATAGGAGAAGAGTAGAGGAGAATCACCGTTTGAATCCCTAATATGTGACCTTGTGTCTTTGTAACACCAAGAACCATCTTATGTCCCATGGGCTGTGCACGTGTCACACTTGGGGGAACACTGCCCTAGAAACAGGCCTGTTCTAACAGAGAAGTGGCCCTGGTTCTTCGCTTAAAGGGCCTGGCCTCTGAGACCTGTATTGCAGCAGATGTTCATGGCATTCCTGCTCAACATGTATCTTTTTGGATAAGAGTCAGAAATAACCCTTTCGTTTTTTTAAAATGGGGAAGTGATTAGGATTGCTACTTTTGCTTTTGAGAGACCCCTGTGGCCCCAGGGAAGGAAACATGTCAATGACAAAGACCGCCACCCAGTTCCTTCACAGCTGGGTGGGGCCAGGCAGGCACTCCAGCCATGGCCCATGAACATACATGCTCGACTCTGGCTCAGTTTGCTGAAGAGATGCTCAAGATCTTGGGTGCAGGTGACTGTGGATTGCTTCCTGTTTTTTCTCCTAGGCCAGCAAGACAGAGCGTTTTCTCCAGGTGCAGTCCATGATGTACGACTTGATGGAGTGGCGGTCCCAGCTCCTCTCAGGAACTTTGCCCAAGGACGAGCTAAAGGAACTGAAGCAGAAAGTCACATCCAAAATTGACTATGGCAACAAGTAACCTCTCTTTCCTCCAAAAAAGAGGCTTTTCCCCACCCCACCCCCCTTCTTCCCTCTCACCCTCTGAGAAACTAGATTTCACTTCCAGTGGTGAGTTTGCCACTGTTTATTTGGGAGAAGCTGCTACCAATGGGCCCGCGCTTGTGTGCCTTTGTCATCACCCCTGTGGGACCCGGGGAAACACAAGCGGAGAGAGGCTTGCTTATGCAGTGGTTATTAGCAGGCTAGAGATTTAGGACACTCAGTTAACCTACTTCCAAGGAGCCGGGGAGTACAGTCATGCTGGTTGTTTTGGCTTAGTTGTCCTTTTATTCCTACATTTACAACCGCCCCCTCTTCAATCCCAGTGTGAGACTTTATGTCCCTTCCCCCATCCTCAATTATCTAAGCCATTGGCTAATGCAAATGCAGTTACAAAAGCATTTCCTCAAAGTGGAAGAAGCAGAAATTGGTTAGTCTGAATGCTGTGAATTTGAGGAGAAGGTCTTACAATTTTTTTGATGCAGGTCAATGCACAATAATGGTAGTGGTTATAAATAACCCCTAATCCAAGCTTATTGTGCACCAGTCTTAAGCTAAGGGTTTCACATTCATTGTCTTATTTAATTCTTACAACAACTCTATGAGGTAGACAGTTTTAGTATCCTCATTTTTTCAAATGAAGAAGCTGAGACACTTAAAGAAGTTAAGGTACGTGCCAAAAATCACATAGTTAGTAAAAGGCAGAACCAGAATTTAGACCCAGGCAGTTTGTCTCCAGAGTCTCTGGACCTCACCATTATACTACTTGGATAGCATTTGAGAATTGTAAAGGCTTCCCCTCCTTCCCCCCTGGTTAAGTGAATGCTCTCCAGACATCCTCTCTATTTCTTTAGTTTCTGTTCTTCAAAAGCAAACACGTATTGAGCACGTATAAGTGTTAGTTGCTCAGTAATATCTGAATCTTTGTGACCCCACGAACTGTAGCCCACCAGGCTCCTCTGTCCGTGGAATTCTCCAGGCAAGAACATGAAATGGGTTGCATTCACTTCTCCAGGGGATCTTACTGACCCAGGGATCAAACCTGGGTCTCCTGCCTTGTGGACACATTCTTTACCATCTGAGCCACCAGGGAAGCCCATTGAGCACCTATACTTGGCCTGATTTCCTGCTAGGTGTTTTGAGGCCACAGAAATAAAAGTTCCTATACACTAAGAATACGGCAGTCTCGTTAAGAGTGAGCAATAAGCAAAGTATTGCTATGTATTGTGGTAACTTTGATGGCTTAGGCGGCAAGAGTCTTCTTAATTCATTCTGGAGAAGGAAGTCAAGGAAGGCTTCTTCCTAAAGGAGGTAACCAGACCTAAATTTTGAAAGATAAAGAAGTCTTAGGTAGGCTTTAAATAAAGGGAGGGTGGGAGTACATGCGAGAACATAAGCATGTTCAGAAGACTGCAAAGTGGGTCTGAAGACTGGAACACAGGGCCTGAGGAGGAAGTAGAAAGAGTCTATTCAGTGGGAATAAAAAATGTTTTTTTCTAGCAGTCAGACTTCCTTACCTTTGTCACATGCACTAGGAAGACAATCCAAAGATAGTGGGTTCGACTTACAGCTGCTTCCCATCCCAGGAGCACAGTCCCTTTGCTGGTTGCCCTGCTGGCAGCTGGCAAGCGAGTCCACACCTGCTCACCATGCTCGCCGTCCCAAAGTGACAGGAGGGGTTCGCTCTGCAGCTGTCGCCGCCATGGGGACAGTGTCATCTTTAGCTGAGCGTGGTCACAGCTGGGATGTGGGAATGGAGTGAGTTTTGCTACTTTGTAACGACAGCATCTGTGACCTTTGGATGTTTCCTCATGGGGGCTTCTGACAAGGATGGAAAGAAATGGTCACCACTCTCAGGAAGCCGTTCCTGATTTCCCCCCAGCCCATCCCTGCTGGGTTAGGCACTTCTGTGGGCCCTAACTACCTCCTTAGTGGCCTGTCTTCAGGGCTGTGCTGAGAACTCCTGTAAGGCAGATCCATTTAGATGTGCTGGGCCCAGGGTGTGCACTCAGCAGGTGAATGGTGGTGAAGGGGGAGACAGGGTCCCCCCTTGATCAGCTGCCCTCTGCAGAATCCCCGGACCAGCACTGTGCTTTCTGTTTCAGTCAGTCGTCTTTGGGGAAGTGAGAGACACCCTTGGAGGCCGAGGCCCTGAGCTGAGAGGCCCTTTGCTTTTCGCTTCGCTTCCCTGACGCCTTCAGCCGGAAGAGAGAGAGAGAGAGAGATTTGGGCACTTTAAGTGAATGCAGATCTGGTCTCTCAGGGGCTTAGAGCTCTGAAATGGGATGGATACCTTTCTGAAAGCCAAAAGGCCATATTTCTGGTCCAAGTGTCAGGAGTAGCATGAGGACCATCAGCTCAGGCTGTGAGAGTCAGGGGAGCAGGACTCTGAATCTCGGAGGACTGGCCAGAATCAGCCTGTTTGTGCCCTCAGAGATTCTGTTACTTCATTCAACCATCAGACTTCTATTGAATACCTCATAGGCACTCAGGACACAGCATTTACAAAATACAGCCTCTCTCTGTAGCAGCAACAAAAGGCAAGCAAAAGGAACTAATTGTACATTTCTGAGTGCCTGCTATCTGCCAGGTACACTTTAGAGTACTTTTCATGCCTTAACTCAGCCAAGTCTTATGACCCCTCTATGAGGCAGGTACTGTTATTATTTCTATCTATTAGATGAGGAAACGGAGACTCACAGGTCGATTAGGTCATTTTGACCAGGAGGCACTGGAATTTGACCCAGGTGACTTGGCTCCAGAATTCCAGCACTTAACCTCTGTCTTCGACTGCCTCCCGGAGGACCATGGCAGTTAGTAAGAGGAAGTAAACAGACACTTGAGTAGAAAGTCATGCATTTCCTGAGAAGAGAAGTGACAGGGTGGAGGGGGCAGGGCAGAGGGTGACACCTACTCTGCATCAAACAAGACTGGCAGGAATTATTAGGTGAAGAGTTCAGAGAGAGAGAGAAGCTTAGAGGAGCTGAGAGATGAGCATGACTGTGGCTGGAACCTCAGGGTCTGAGTGCCAGGTAGAAAAAATTCAGATTTGTCCAGAGAATGATGGGGAGCCACAGAAAAAGCCATTTCTCTTTTCTTCACCTTAAAACAATATTAATTTTTTGAAAAACGCATACAGTAAGGGTTTCCTCCCCCACCCTTTTCTGTCCTGGGTTCATTTGATCACTTTCTGGAGCAGAAGAGAGCTGCGGGGCTTACCTCCTAAGGAAAAACTGTCAAAATGCTCTGTTCTCCAAAGTGAATGGTCTGACGTCCCAGCAGGAAGCAGCCTCTCCTGACCCTGGTTCAATCCTGCCCCTTGATGACTAAAGCTTCCAGGTTTCAGATGAAACTGATAATGGACAAGCTCTTTGGTATCTAAGGAATGAGGAATCCTCAAATGAATCCTTCAAATCCCAAGACAGCTGGACCCAGGAGAATTTTGTTTTATTCATACATTTTTAGAGCCGAATCCACTTTGATGAATTTTGAAGAGAAAGGAGCTAGAGAGGTCTTGGCATTGAATTATGTGTCGGCTATGGTCCATCTTCTCCCAGGTCTTAAGAGCCTCTGCTCAGCATCAGTCGAATGCATTTTTTCCCCTTTAGCGTCGCCCGTTCAGCAGCACGGCTGTGCAATATTATGAGTCACATCTAGTTGGAAGTTAATTTCCTAATGAATGTGGACAAATGGGTGAGCTTTGGCTCCCTCCTGTTTGCATTTGGATGAGAGGAGAGATGTGCCTTTCAATCCAGTTCTCAAATACGAGGTGAAAATGCTGCCATTCCCCATCTGGTACTCGATAGTGATAGTGAGTCCTAAGCAGGACCGCTGCTGCTGTTCCTCAGAGTCTCCATCAGCCCACCTCCCTCTCCTTTCTCTGTATGGACAACGGGGTGCCTCCAAGTCAACATCAAGTGCAAAGGCAGCTTTAAGTTAGGACCTCTGCACACATAAACCCCGTCCCCCAACCCAGTACTGCTTCTAAGAGCCTGTTAACTAGAACAGATACCATAAAGGTGCTTTTTTGAGCCGTTCTTTTTTGTCAGTTCTACAAAATTGGATGTATTTTAAAGATACAGTTTTGTAAATATTTAATGTTCTGCTAATTTTATTTTGAATTGTAAGTGTCAAGTGTTCTGTTTTTGGGTTTTTATGTTTTATTATACTTTGTTAAAAAGGAGAAATTGTACGTTTTAGGATTTTTTATGAGTAAATTTAATGCTGCTGCTGCTGCTCTTGCTAAGTCGCTTCAGTCGTGTCCAACTCTGTGCAGCCCTATAGACGGCAGCCCACCAGGCTCCCCCGTCCCTGGGATTCTCCAGGCAAGAGTGCTAGAGAGGGTTGCACTGAAAATAAAGAGTGTAGACAAATAGGCCACGTTACTTTTTCCTAGCTATGTGACATGAAGAAATTATACTCAGTCTTTTCTTCATCTGTAAAACGGAGGTATTAACAGTACCTCCCTCATAGGGAGGCCTTAATATTAAAGTTAAAGGCCTTACTATGCATGAGCAGTTTAATGTGCAGCTTATCGCAAGTGCGTGTATTTTGCTGTTATTAGTACCGTTGATGCCAGTCAGAATGGCAGCTGCAGTTGAAACAAATCAGTACCAAATGGGCAAATCTTGTGACCCTGAAGTCACAGAGTTAAAGAGCAAGCCATGGATAACAAAGACACATCTGAGATTCCCACTCCCAACAGTTATTTTCAAAATGTTATTAACGGTACATGAATACCTTCCCTGCATTATGTGTCATATATCATACCGCATTATGTTCTATTATATAAGCACTAAACACATAGAGATAAGGCAAAATTCTCCCTTGACCCCTCCACACCTCCTAGTCCCAGGGCCCTGCCTCTCTTCACAGATACCATGTTGGTAGTGTTGGTACACTTGTCCATACCTTTCTTCTGAACATGCACCCACGTAACATACCTGCCTTGCTTTGTTTTTTCACTGAAAACACTCTGTATGCATCTTTTCAAGCTTGATTTCCCCCCCACTAATATATGTCATTAAACATATCAAAACTAGGGACTTCTCTGGTGGCCCAGTGGCTAAGACTCCGCACTCCCAAGGTGGGGATCCCAGATTCGATTCCTGTTTAGGGAACTGGATCCCACATGTTGCAACTAATGCTGGGACTAAAAAATATAAACAAATATCCCACATACCAAAATGAAAATCAGAGATCCCCTGTGCTAAGACCTGGGTCAGCCAAATAAAGAAAGAAAGAAACATCAAAACTGTGTCATATTTTTAAAGCCCTACTACATGGAATTTCATTACGAATTCCATTACAGATTATTTAGCCATTTTCTCTTTTGACAGACATTTTAGTGTTAACTAGTTAACTAAGTTAATTTTAGTATTTTTTAATACTTTGCTGATGCACACACATCCTTGTTCAAGTGTGGTTGTTTCTCTAGGTTCAGTATCACAGGAAATATGCATTAAATTTTTTTTAAAAACACACTGCTACAATACCTCCCAGAAAGGCTGAGCTATATCACTGTGCCTCCCATCTGCGTGCAAGGCTGTCCGTGTAGAGCTGTTCTGAGGGAGCCTATGACTCAGAAATCATGTGAACTTTATGGTAGAAACTTCTCGCCAGTGTTCTGTAGGCTTCTGTCTCCCTGATTTATCCTCATCTCACATTCATGCTTTCCAGAATCCTTGAGCTTGATCTGATTGTCAGAGATGAAGATGGAAATATCTTGGACCCTGATAATACCAGCATCATCAGCTTGTTCCATGCACATGAAGAAGCGACCGATAAAATCACAGAGCGTATTAAAGAAGAGATGGTGAGCTTTGTGAAACAGACCTTGTTTCGCCAAAGGAAGCAGGCTTTAGTACACCATAAGCTTAAAATAATCTAATTAACCAGACTGTATATTGTTCAAAGGGACATCTGCCCTATGACCTGAGATGATCAGTAACAACATACATTTTATTGTGTTTTATACTCAGATCTTGATTCATTCTACAGACAGCCCATGAGAAGTTTAATGCCAGTATTTTCTATTCTAGAGGGGCAAAAAGAAGAAATGTAAAAAAAAAAAACGTAATTGAGTAAATAATTCCAGATGGGGATGAATTTCTAAAAGGCAATCAATTAGGGTTATGTGAAACAGAGTGAATCAGGAGCTATTTTAAAAGGCACCATCAGGAAAGAGCTCTCCCAGGAGGGACATCTGAGATGACACTTGAATAATGTGAAGGCAACAGGCCTAGGAAGATCTGGGGATAAGATGTTCAGTGCGGTGGGGGCGGGAAGGGGGTCGGCATGTGCAAAGGCCCTGAGGTGGGACTGAGCTCTGAATGTTCGAGGAGTAGAAAGGCCAGGATGGATGGGGCCTAAAGAGCAATGAAAGACTCTAGGCAACACTTTGGAGAGGCAGGAAGCAGGAGTCAGCTCTCACAGGACCTAAGAGTCACGGGAAAGAATGAGATGTCATTCCAGCTGTGGAAGATGTTATTCCAGCTGTGGTAGGAAGCCAACAAAAGATCCAAGGAAACATAATCTTTACAAGGTTAACCTAATCTGATTTGTATTTTTTAAAGTATTTTACCACTGTGCATTATTTAAAAACAATTGTATTTTTAGCTTTACTGAGATCTAATTTTCATACAATAAAATTAATTCATTTAAAATTGCAATCTAATGAATCTTATTAATATATAGTGTTGGGCAAACTCTACCACAATCAAGGTATAGTATAGTTCCAACATCTTAAAAGTTTCTTTGAGTTTCTTTGCAGTTCAACCCCCTTCTCCAACCCCAAGTCTTGGGCAACCCTTTTCATGACTATACTGTCTTTTCTAGAATTTAATATGAAAGGAATCATATGGTTTGTGTTTGACTTCTTTTTTTTTTCCCCTTTTATTTATTTATTTAATTTTTAAATTTTTATTTTAACTTTAGTTTACTTTGCAATACTGTATTGGTTTTGCCAAACATTGACATGAATTCACCACGAGTGTACCTGCATTCCCAAACATGAATCCCTTCCCACCTCCCACCCCATAACATCTCTCTGGGTCCTCCCCATGCACCAGCCCCAAGCATCCTGCATCCTGCATCGGACATAGACTGGCGATTCGTTTCTTACATGATAGTATACATGTTTCAATGCCATTCTCCCATCTCATCCCACCCTCTCCCTCTCCTCCAGAGTCCAAAAGTTCACTCTATAGATCTGAGTCTCTTTCGTTGTCTCGCATACAGAGTCATCATCACCATCTTTCTAAATTCCATATATATGCGTTAGTATACTGTATTGGTGTTTTTCTTTCTGGCTTACTTCACTCTGTATAATTGGCTCCAGTTCCATCCATCTCCTTAGAACTGATTCAAATGTATTCTTTTTAATGGCTGAGTAATACTCCATTGTGTATATGTACCACAGCTTTCTTATCCATTCATCTGCTGATGGACATCTAGGTTGTTTGACTTCTTTTATTCAGCATGATGTTTTTTAGTTTAATGTTGTTGTGTGTATTAGTGTTTTTTCCTTTTCATTGCTCAGTTGCTATACCATTGACCAGGGTATATATCATATAGCAATTGTTAAATATATGGGTTGCTTCTAATTCAGGGCTATTATAACTAACAACGCTATGAACATTTACATAAAGTTTTGTGTGGGCAAATGTTTTTATTCTTTTTGGGTAATATGATGAGTATGTTTTAAGTTCTTAAGGTAGTGCCATAGTATTTCCCAAAAGGGCTTCACAGTCTTGTGTTCCCATCAGCAACAGATGAGTGCCAGCTTCTCTGCATTCTTTACACTTGATGTTGTCAGTCTTTTAACTTTAGCCAGTCTAGTGGTTGTATAGGGGTACCTCATTGCTGTTTTGAATGTCCCTGAATGATTAGTAATTTTCATGTACTTACTGGCCTTACCATTTGTATCTTTTTTTGTGAAGTGTGTGTTCAAATACCTTGCCCATTTTCATTGGGTTGGTTTTCTTATCATTGAGTTGTAAGAATTCTTTGTGTATTCCAGATGCAAATTTTTTATCAGATCCCAGTGCTTACTTGGGAGAAATGTATCTTTCAATGAGCAAAATGTTTAGTTTTGATAAAGTCTGTTTAAGCATTTTTTCCTTTTATATAGTTTGTGCTTTTTATGACACTAAATTTTATAAGGAAGGCTAGATTGTTTGTGATATTCCCCAAGATCAAGATCAAGAGAGTCAGAGTGACTTGACTCAGACAAAAGATGCTTTTGGTAGAAGGCCTGAACATAATGTTGAAATCTTTAGACTCAAAACCTACATAGTTCTCAATATCCTGGGCCACCTTTCCATTGTCCTAAGTGGTGCAGGGCTAATTTTCTCTTTTCCTCTCTTTTCCCTTCCACCTCTCAGTCAAAAGATCAGCCTGATTATGGAATGTATTCCCGGATTTCCTCATCCCCTACCCATAGCCTCTATGTCTTCGTGAGAAACTTTGTGTGCAGAATTGGGGAAGATGCTGAGCTCTTCATGTCTCTCTATGACCCCAACAAGCAAACGGTCATAAGGTAAGTATGTTCGGTATTGCCTGACTTCTCTGCATTTGGGAGGTGGGGGTTGGCAGAGCTCCGAGCATCTTTTCCTTCCACCATTACTTGTGGAGAAATTCCCACCCAGTAGAAAAACAGCCTAACTGAGAATGTGGACATAACTTCTTTTAGGGTGTGGGAGTCAGGTGGAAATATTACTTACCATGGCATTTTTTCTAAAAGTAGAATTATGGTTACATAGTAGGGTTTTTAAATTTTTAAAAAAACATATTGTATGTGTATTTTTGTTTTTAATTGAAGTATAATTGCTTTACATTGCTGTATTAGCTTCTGCTGTGTCAGCAGATATTTTGTGTATCAGCTATATGTGTACATATACCCCTCCCTCCCACCTGTCCCACCAATCCCACCTCTCTAGGTCATCGCAGAGCACTGAGCTAAGTCCCCTGTGCTATACAGCAACTTCCCACTGGCCATCTGTTTCACGCATGTTAGTGTATGTATGTCAGTGGTACCATCTCAATATGTCCCATCCTTTCCTTCCCCTGCTGTGTCCATTCTCTGCGTCTGCTTCTCTATTCCTGCTCCACGAATAAGTTCATAAGTACCCTTTTTCTAGATTCCATATATATGTGTTGTTGTTCTTCAATGCTGTCATGTCTGACTCTTTGTGACCCCAAAACTCAGCACCGAGGCCTCCCTCTCCTTCTCCCAGAGTTTGCTCAAGCTTATGTACATTGAGTAGGTGATGCCATCTAACCATCTCATCCTCTGTCGTCCCCTTCTCCTCCTGCCTTCAATCTTTCCCAGCATCAGGGTCTTTTCCAGTGAGTCAGCTCTTCACATCAGGTGACCAAAATATTGGAGCTTCAGCTTCCCCATCAGCCCTTCCAATGAATATTCAGGATTGGTTTCCTTTAGGATGGACTGGTTTGATCTCCTTGTTGCTCAAGGGACTCTCAGGAGTCTTTTCTAGCACTGCAGTTCAAAAGCATATATTCTTCAGCTCTCAGTCCACCTCTCACATCTGTACATAGCTACTGGAAAAATCATAACTTTGACTATAAGGACAATTGTCAACAAAGTAATGTCTCTGGTTTTAATACTCTAAGTTTGTCATAGCTTTTGTTCCAAGGAACAAGCGTCTTTTAATTTCAGGGCTACAGGCACTGTCCACAGTGATTATGGAGCCCCCCAAAATACTATCTGCCATTGTTTCCCCATCTATTTGCCATGAAGAAATGAGACTGGATACCATGATCTTAGTTTTTTGAATGTTGAGTTTTAAGTCAGCTTTTTCACTCTCCTCTTTCACCTTCATCAAGAGGCTCTTTAGTTCCTCTTCCCTTTTTGCCATGAGGGTGGTATCACCTGCATATTTGAGGCTGTTGATATTTCTCCTGGCAATATTGATTCCAGCTAGTGATTCATCCAGCTTGGCATTTTGCACAATGTACTCTGCATATAAGTTAAATAAGCAGAGTGACAGTATACAGCCTTGATGGACTCCTTTTCCAGTTTGAACCAGTCCATCTATTACTGTACAATATTTGTTTTTCTGTTTCTGACTGACTTCATTCTGTATGACAGACTCTAGGTTTATCCACATCACACAATAGGGTTTTGTAAGCAATTTTTGATTAATGGAAAACAACGGAAATAACAAGATTCAAACAGCACTGGATAGAATAAAAATATATTTTTAAAAAGAGAGTTAAGAAATGAATGGTGAACATGCTGTGTCCTCAATGCAGTGGCAGGCTGGGAGTGTGGGCTCTGTAACCTAGGATCTAGGCAGGTTCACACTGTGGCCCCACGGTTTACTCCTTCTTAGCCTTGGGCAAGCTGTTAATCTTTGGTAAGCCGGAGTGTCCCCTTTGCGAAATGTACGCATCAACCTCACAGGGTCACAGGTTTTTAATAAGAAGAAGCGCATGAAGCACAGGGCCTGTCATCTGGTGCTCCAAGTGCCAGTGGCTGTTACTGTAATCACCTTGATTCATTGTTCTCAGGAATGGAAAAGATAAGGGAACTTCGGGGCACCTCATTTCGAGGAAGGCAAAACAGTGTTGGGAATCTCCTGAGAAAAGGCTTTGAGGTATCTCTGGCCACCACGGCCAGCCTTGGCCTCTGCCTGTGGCTCAGTCCATCCTTCCTCTCGGGTGACCACTGCCTGTCCCCTCCAGTGGGGTTGTGAGCCAACACCTGGTCCCTATTCGGGATCTCAGTTAGTGCAGTAGATTGCAGCCAGAGCACGAGCCTTCTACTGCAGTTGAGAATGTGGTATCTTCTTACCTTGACTGTGTTGATGAAATTTCTAAGTCATGTCTGACTGTTTGTGACCCCATGAGCTATACCCTGCCAGGCTCCTCTGTCCATAGGATTTTCCCAGGCAAGAATACTTAAGTGCATTGCCATTTCCTTCTCCAGGGGATCTTCCCAGTCCTTCTCCAGGAAGACCCTCCAGAGGACCTTCCCTGTGTCTTCTGCTTGGAAGGGGGATTCTTTACCACCGAGCCACCTGAGAAGCCCCATACAATTCCTAGTAACTTTACAAAACTCATTTTAGAAAATAATGGCCCTCCTGGAGACATTTATGAAACTTAGATTATCTAAGAAGATTAAACTGAGGTCTGTATACAATCCCATATAATCCTCATTACTCCATGTGATTTGGATGAGACAGTGAGGCTCAGAGAGGTCCAGTGACTTGCTCAAGATCACATATATTTATAAAATGGTAGAGGTGAGATTTCTACCCAGGTCCATCTGACTCCAAAGATAAGCTAGTTTCCAATTTAGTCTGTCACCAAGGAAAGAGTTATATCAGATATCCTCAGTGGGTCTCACCAGGGTCGTAGCACTGTATGCTGCTGTTGCTGCTGCTAAGTTGCTTCGGTTGTGTCCGACTTTGTGCGACCCCAGAGACGGCAGCCCACCAGGCTCCCCCGTCCGTGGGTTTCTCCAGGCGAGAACACTGGAGTGGGTTGCCATTTCCTTCTCCAATGCACGAAAGTGAAAAGTGAAAGTGAAGTTGCTCAGTCGTGTCTGACTCATAGTGACCCCATGGACTGCAGCCCACCAGGCTCTTCCGTCCATGGGATTTTCCAGGCAAGAGTACTGGAGTGGGGTGCCATTGCCTTCTCTGCAGCACTGTATGGTGGAAAACTATTTTTTATAGCAAACTTAAATCCCTAATTTAAAGAATCAGTACAGCTCCTCTGGCTAGGCCTCAGCAGACACTGAGCAAGTGTTCCTACTTCCTTAGCACCCACCGTGAGATGCTGGGCATGTCATAGGCTCCTTGCTATTCTCTGCCAGCTGCTCCCAAGACACCTGTGACAAAGATCATGAAAGTGCTCCTTGCCTCTCAAAAAACACAAGGATTCCTCATAGCTGAATTGACAAGGGTGCCTGGCCTACTGGCTCATCGAAGTGATAGATGGCCTGAACCAGCTCTGGGGAGGGAAGCAATGGATCAGTGAGATGGCAGCTCTGTCCCCTGATGTGCCGCATCGAATGATGTGCTCGACGGGGCATGCCTGAGTGATGCCTCTGAGAGTACTGGAGACACAGAGAGCCCTTAGGAGAGGGAGGGATGAGGAGGAGGGACACGAAGGGGTAGAGCCCATCCTCTACCAAAGAAGGAAGGAAAAAAAGAGCAGAAAACAAGGAAAGAAGAGAGCTGGCACAATACAGGGAAGGGGCCGGGGAACTGGGAAGCACTCCCCGTATCAGTCTTGAAGCTGTGTAGCTGTTATTTCCCTGAGGAACCAATTTTCCCCACTCCTGCCTGCCCTAGCCAGGAGGTGCCTACAGTGAACTTCAGGCAAGTTAGCGCATCAGCAGTGTGGCCCAGAGGTGGGCTGGGGAGAATTTGGCTGGGACAACCTTTCCCCTGTGGCTCAGCTGGTAAAGAATCTGCTGCAATGTGGGAAACCCGGGTTCGATCCCTGGTTTGGGAAGATCCCCTGGAGAAGGGAAAGGCTATCCACTCCAGTATTCTGGCCTGGAGAATTCCAGGGACTATGTCCATGGGGTCGCAAAGAGTTGGACATGACCGAGCAACTTTCACTTTCAACCTTTCAATATTGAGATGAAAGGTGGACCGATTCCAGTGGATGTCTGCAGAGATTTGGTTTGGGAAACTTAAGGTAAGTTTCTGTAGGACAAAAAGCAAGCAGCTCAGGCATCAGGCCAGGGGCAAAACTAATTTCCAAAAGAAGCTCAAGAAAGGGTTAGAATGGTTCTCCCCCTTCCTCTGAGGAGGGTGTCTTATGGAAGAGGTCTTACCTGTCTTAATGCCAGGTAGACCTTCAGATTTACCACCCAGATCTCCCTGGGCAAAGATGGAAGGGGCCAGCTCAGCCCTCTAGATTGCTTTTCTTATTTATGATTCTATTTCCCTTAGAATAAAATTTCTGATTCCTGGTGTTGAGACCTGGCCAGTTAGTTCTCTACTGGGGATGCTACATGTGGTGAAGTGAAGTGAAGTGAGAGTCACTCAGTCATGTCCAACTCTTTGTGATCCCGTGGACTAAACGGTCCATGGGATTCTCCAGGCCAGAATACTGGAGTGGGTAGCCTTTCCCTTCTCCAGGGTATCTTCCCAACCTACGGATCGAACCCAGGTCTCCCACAATGCAGGAGGGTTCTTTACCAGCTGAGCCACAAGGGAAGTCCAGGAATTCTATCCCTTCTCCAGTGGATCTTCCCTACCCAGGAATTGAACTGGGGTCTCCTGCATTATAGGCGGATTCTTTACCAACTGAGCTATCAGGGAAACCCCACACAATTAAAGGTTCTGAGAAATACCCAGGTATTTCAGTATGGTGGTCCAGAAATAACCAATGGGAAATAATGAAAAAATATTTTTTGTATATGGAGTCTTGGAGGCTTCTTGGTTATTTAGATGAAAATTCCACTTAAATTTTTAGATCTTACTAAAAAAATGTTCCCTTAACTTGATTACATTTTAACCATTGGTTAATCTGATGCTGTGTTCTTTTCGTTATATGTCCTATTTACCCAGTGAACTTTGCTCAGATTATTCTTATTAGTCTTCTAGAGGTAAAATGAGAGAAAAGGACAGAACATCAGAGAGAACAAACTTTTCAAAAAAGAAGGTGATTTGCTTTAAGTTTGCTGAATTCTCTTATTATGTCTGTGGGGCTAACTTGGTTTTGAGTTTTGTTTATATCTAATTCAAGATAATGGGCATTTATTTAGAACCAATGGTATGCTCCTGGATGGCATGAAAAACTGAATAAATCAACTCAGCAAATTATACTAATCTTCTCCTAAGTTAAAGAAGTACTAGAAAAATGGTATAGGTGATTGGATTTGCAAAGCAGAAATAGAGACAGACAGACAGAACGAAAATATGGATACCAGGGTAGATGGAGGGGTGGGAGAAATTGGGAGATTGGGATTGACATATATATATACTATTGATACTGTGTATAAAATAGATAACGAATGAGAACCTATTGTACAGCACAGGGAACTCTAATCAATAATCAACACTTACTGCGCTCTGGTGACCTGAATGGGAAGGAAATCCAAAAGGGAGGAGAAATATGTATACATGTAGCTGATTGACTTTCTGTATAGTAGAAACTAGCACAGCATTGTAAAGCAAACATACTCCAGTAAAAATAAATTAAAAAAAAAAAAAAAGCAGTGCTAGATTTCCTGATCTTGCTGATGCAGCTAGACTGACTAGCACGAGCCAGGCAGGGCTGTGTGTACAGTGTACTGCTGCTCGAAGCTATGAGCTGATAGATGATCGGATGTCAGAACTGTGTGACCGCTCTTCATTCACACTGTCAGTGGGTTCTCCCTATTGTAAGAATCAACCCCAGATCTTTAAATCCTATATGGCCCACATGGTCTGGCCTATCTTGCTAATCTTCCTCTTATAACTTTTCCCCTGGATCTGCTTTTTAGATGTATAAGCTCCATCCTATCTCAGGGCCTTTGCACACATTGTTCCCTTGCCTGAACCATTTCTTTTTCCCACTCTCTTTGCCTGGCCCACTTTATTTACATGTCATACCCTCAGCAAAGACTCCTCTAGCTACCCAGACTAGGGCTGGTTCTTCTGATGTACATCCTCACAACATCCCGAACGTTTTCTTTATAGCGTGATTGCATATATATATATAGTTGTCATGACTGCATGTAAATCATTACTTGAGTGTATATTAGATACTGGCTAAGGCCCTCTGTGTCCCATCACAGTGTGACATTCATTCAAGGAAATGGTCCTACATCCAGTGGGTTCAATGGTTTACTTAAAATCATTCTTTACTCAAGTTTTGAAAAGGGAATAGGGTGGGAAGAGCAAATACATTCTTTTTTGGGGGGCTGTGCTGTATGGTTTGTGGGATCTTAGCTCCCCAACCAGGGATTAAACCCAGGCCCTCAACAGTGAGAGCATGGAGTGCTAACCACTAGACTGCCAGGGAATTTTAATATATTCTTAACATATTCTTTTTGTTTGTTTTTTAATGATTTTTTCTTTTTCATTATTACTATTGACATAATTCACATAACAGAAACTTGGCCACTTTTTAACATATAATTCAGTTTTAGTATATTTTTAATTCTGTTCAACCATCCCTACTATCTAATGTTAGAGCATTTCCATCATCCCAATGGTAAGACCTGTACCCATTAACAGTCACTCCCAAATCCCTTGTTGTAACCCCACTGACAACCACTAATCAACTTTCTGTCTCAATGGACCTGCCTATTCTGGACATTTAATATAAATGGAATCATATAATATGTGGCCTTTTGTGTCTGTCTTCTTTCACTTAAAATAATATGTTAGAGATTCATCCATGTTATAGTAATTGTCAGTCAGTACTATACTCCCTTTTATGGCTTAGTGAGGGTCTGTTAAATGGATATACCACATTTTTTAATTCATTCATCAGCTGATGGACATTTAGGTTGTTTCCACTTTTTGGCTATTATGAATAACTCTGTTATGAACATCCATGTATAAGGTTTTGTGTGAATATATGTCTTTATTTCTCCTAGGTAGATATCCTACTCCAGCATTCTTGCCTGGAGAATCCCAGGGACGGTGGAGCCTGGTGGGCTGCCATCTATGGGGCCGCACAGAGTCGGACACGACTGAAGCGACTTAGCAGCAGCAGCAGCAGCAGCAGCAGATACCTAGGAGTAGAATTGCTGGGTCACATGACAACTCTATGCTTAACTTTTTAAGGACCTGCCACAGTGGCTGCCGCATATATTCTTAATGTCCAATGAAACACGTAAAAATCCTTTCCCTTGAGAGGAAAGGATCCATTCCCTCGGCCACTCTTTATCTACAGAGAAAACTGCTGCTCTTCAAAAACATTAGGCAGCTGGGTTAGCGTTTGCTTGCCGGATAGGAGAGGGAAAGAGGTTGTGAACACACATATATTGGTAATTCCATGGCCCAGCTGGTCCCATGTCTGCCTCTCTGATGGGACTGTGATCTCCTGGAGGGAGGAACAGAAAGGGAGAGTCTGTCTCAGATGCTCCCGTGTCCCCAGCAAGCAGCATGGTGTCGGGCCCACAGCAGAGGCTCAGTGGGTAACTTTACTGAGTGACTGTTGAGACCGATGATGGTAACGGGCTGCCACTCCTCTTCCCACAGTGAGAACTACCTGGTGCGATGGGGCAGCAGGGGCTTCCCGAAGGAGATCGAGATGCTCAATAACCTGAAGGTGGTCTTCACGGTAGGTGTGTGCAGTCCTCTGGGTGCCACATCCCACACTCACCAGCCCAGAGTCTTGGAAACGGGGCTGGTCAGTGATCAGGAAGAAGCGTGGCCTTGGTGCAGAGCTGTGTTCTGGGGTCTCTTGGGAAGATGGACCTCCTCCTGGCTCCCTGTTCTTCACTCCCTATCTCTTTCTCACCTGTGTGCGCACAGTGAAGAGCACTGTGTAAACAGGCATACACCTCTTCCAGCAATAACGTTTAGGTGAACTAGATACGGCAGATTCAGATTAATTCACAGTTAACATGAGTTCCTGTCTTTGGTTCAGACCCTCTAAAAAACCTTTACCAAATACTTGATATTAATAAGGGCCTTTCTAGAACATTGACTGCCTTGGTAAATTGGATATTCTGAACATAATTAAGTCATAGATGACTAAGGATCTTACGGTTCCCTGGGATCATCCTTCTAAATACCAGTGCTCACCAGGCAACACATAAGTAGAAATGTTGAAATCAGTTGTTATGTGGATGATTTATCTCGAGAGTGACCTGGCCTTTTAGTTCTAGAAGGGAGAAATACTGGAAAGAAGGAGATAAGGGTTATCATTTTTTGCAGAAACCCACTCTTTCCCTATTTCCACCAAGGATCTTAAAATATCCAAGAATATTGGTGTTTTCTGCAAGTGTCTTTGGGGAGAAGAACATTTATGAGATTTTTCACTGTGTTGCATGTGAAAAAGGGAGATTACAGAGGAGGAGCTGGGGAGAGATCTGGGCATTGATCAAACCTGTGGGTTTGATCCAGGAGTGACCAACATGCTAGATTAACCTACCTTGCTCCATAATAATTTTCCAGTTACAGCCCATTAAGTTCTCTGTCTTATGTTGTGTTGCAATTAGATTGGAGCACAGCTGATTTATTTTGTTTGTTAGTTCCTGAAAAATGGGCCAGAGGCTTGGAATAAGATCATAGATCCTAATTGCTTAGACAAAAGTTTTCTTGGCATATATAAATGTGCCTCAGTGCTCTTTATCTATTATTAGTTAGAAGGAGGGGCCTATTTATTTTCTTGATAAATAGGAGAATCTCATGGAGCTTCCTGATTAAACCAGGAGACAGATGTTTCACAAGAGGGAGAGAGACAGGGAATCAATCAGTGGTTCATTTTTCAGAGAACCAATTCATGATGTAAACATGCAGAAAAGGGCATTGGTAAGTTTGTGTCACTCAATAATAATGAGACTGTGATCCTGCCTTAGTGGAATTCTGCCTGTGCCTCTCCCTCTTCTTTCCACAGCTGATGAACTTGAGAACCTCAGTTGACTGGCTTAACTGCTGACACTTCCCTCTCTTGAAATGATGGGAGTCTTCATTTCAGGGCAGAAAAGGTCATGGCGCTCTAGCTTCTTCTGTTGATTCAAGTGCTACCAGTGAGCACCTGCAGTTTGTAAGCTCTGAGCTGGGTGCTGAGGATACGGCAGCAGGCAAACTGGTGGCTCCTGGCTCAGGGTGTGATGGGGGAGGTTCAGAAAGTGATTCAATGAGTAGATAAACAAGAGAGATGTCAGGAGGCCATCCATGCAATGCAGATAATTAAAGAAGGCTGATGTGATGGCGTTTGACTGGGAATTATGTCCAGCTGGAAATTGAGATGATGTTCAAGTTAGGGATGAGATAGGACCTGGCAGGCATGTGCCTTGGTGGCCTCATTTCTCTTGTCTCTGGACGTCAGCTCTTCCTAGTTTCTTCTTTGGGGGTAGAGCCCGAGGAACTGGCACATGGGGTGGGCAAATGCTGGATTTCCCTTCCATCTGCTTCATGAGCATTCACCCTCTGGTTCTATAAGAGGAAAGGAGCTTATACACAAGGTTCCTCAGATGTTCCCCAGCTGAGGGGTTGCTGCTAACACACGCAGGACAAGACTGAATGGCAATATGAGCACTAGTGTGTTAGTTGCTCAGTCGTACCTGACTGTTTGCAACCGCATGGACTGTAACCCACCAGGCTCCTCTGTCTGTGCGATGCTCCAGGCAAGAATACCACAGTGGGTAGCCATTCCCTTCTCCAGGGGATCTTCCCAACCCAGGGGTTGAACCGAGGTCTCCTGCACTGCAGGCGGATTCTTTACTGTCTGAACCACCAGGGAAGCCCTAAAGGAGCAAGAATGAGTTACTGAATCGGGTAGCATGTGTTTCATGGTTTCTTGTCCTGCCTCAGTTTCCCCAAATGTCTGAGACTTGTGAGTAAGAGTGATGGGCAGAGGTTGAAGAGGTTGAAGCCTACTTCTGAACTTGCTTGCTTTTATACCCTCCAGGGAATGACTTGTGTTCAAACATTTTTACTTGTTTTTATAGCAGTAAGATTCCTCAATACCAAGGGTCTCCGATGAGACAGATCGTAAAGATCTGATTCTTTTTTTGAGCAAGTGAAATTTTTTCTCACAGAAAAGGGGTAAAAAGGGAGCTTACTTAGGAGACTTATATGATTATCTAGTGTATTAATTTTCTAGGGCTGCTGTTACAGAGTACCACAGATGGGGTGGCTTCGGTCAGCTTGTTCAGTTGGTCAGTCATGGCCAACTCTTTGAGACCCCGTGGACTGCAGCATGCCAGGCTTCCCTGTCCATCCCTGAGTTTACTCAAACTCATGTTCATTGAGTCGATGATACCATCCAACCATCTCACCGTGCTCTGTCATCCCCTTCTCATCTCACCCTCAATTTTTCCCAGCATCAGGGTCTTCTCAAATGAGTCAGTTCTTCACATCAGGTGGCCAAAGTATTGGAGTTGCAGCTTCAGCATCAGTCTTTCCAATGAATATTCAGGACTGATTTCCTTTCAGATGGACTGGTGGGATCTCCTTGCAGTCCAAGGAACTCTCAAGAGTCTCCTCCAACACCACGGTTCAAAAGCATCAATTCTTCGGTGCTCAGCTTTGTTTATAGTCCAACTCTCACATCTATACATAACTACTGGAAAAACCATAGCTTTGACTAGATGGACCTTTGTCGGCAAAGTAATGTCTCTGCTTTTTAATAGGCTGTCTAGGTTGATCATAACTTTTCTTCCAAGGAGCAAGTGTCTTTTAATTTCATGGCTGCAGCTACCATTTGCAGTGATTTTGGAGCCCCCCAAAATAAAGTCTGTCACTGTTTCCATTGTTTCCCCATCTATTTACCATGAAGTGATGGGACCAGTTGCCATGATCTTTGTTTTCTGAATATTGAGCTTTAAGCCAACTTTTTCACTCTCCTCTTTTACTTTCATCAAAAGGCTCTTAAGTTCTTCCCTTTCTGCCATAAGGGTGGCATCATCTGCATATCTGAGGTTATTGATACTTCTCCCAGCAATCTTGATTCCAGCTTGTGCTTCTTCTAACCCAGCGTTTCTCATGATGTACTCTGCATATAAGTTAAATAAGCAGGGTTGACAATATACAGCCTTGACATACTCCTTTCCTGGTTTGGAACCAGTCTGTTGTTCCATGTCCAGTTCTAAGTGTTGCTTCTTGACCTGCATACAGATTTCTCAGGAGGCAGTTCAGGTGGTCTGGTGTTCCCATCACTTGAAGAATTCTCCACAGTTTGTTGTGACCCACACAGTCAAAGGCTTTGGCATAGTCAATAAAGCAGAAGTAGATGTTTTTCTGGAATTTTCTTGCTTTTTCTATGATCCAGTGGATGTTGGCAATTGGATCTCTGGTTCCTCTGCGTTTTCTAAATCCACCTTGAACATCTGAAAGCTATGGCTCATGTACTGTTGAAACCTGGCTTGGAGAATTTTGAGCATTACTTTAATAGCATTTGAGATGAGTGCAATTGTGTGGTAGTTTGAACATTCTTTGGCATTGCCTTTCTTTGGGATTGGGATGAAAATTGTCCTTTTCCAATACTGTAGCCACTGCTGAGTTTTCCAAATTTGCTGACATATTGAGTGCAGCACTTTCACAGCATCATCTTTTAGGATTTGAAATAGCTCAACTGGAATTCCATCACCTCTACTAGCTTTGTTCGTAGTGATGCTTCCTAAGGCCCACTTGACTTTGCATTCCAGGATGTCTGGCTCTAGGTGAGTGGTCACACCACTGTGATTATCTGGGTCATGAAAATCTTTTTTGTATAGTTCTTCTGTGTATTCTTGCCACCTCTTCTTAATATCTTCTGCTTGTGTTAGGTCCTTTATTGTGCCCATCTGTGCATGAAAAGTAACCTTGGTATCTTTAATTTTCTTGAAGAGATCTCTAGTCTTTCCCATTCTTTTGTTTTCTTCTATTTCTTTGCATTGATCACTGAGGAAGGCTTTCTTATTTCTCCTTGCTATTCTTTGGAACTCTGCATCCAAATGGGTATACCTTTCCTTTTCTCCTTTGCCTTTTGCTTTTCTTCTTTTCTCAGCTATTTGTAAGGCCTCCTCAGAAAACCATTTTGCCCATTTGCGTTTTTTTCTTGGGGATGGTCTTGGTCACTGCCTCCTGTACAATGTCACGAACCTTTGTCCATAGTTCATAAGGCACTCTGCCTATCAGATTTAATCTCTTGAATCTATTTGTCACTTCCACTGTATCATCGAAAGGGATTTCATTTAGGTCATACCTGAATGGTCTAGTGGTTTTCCCTACTTTCTTCAATTTAAGTCTGAATTTGGCAATAAGGAGTTCATGATCTGAGCCACAGTCAGCTCCCGGTCTTATTTTTGCTGACTGTATAGAGCTTCTCCATCTTTGGCTGCAAAGAATATATTCAGTCTGATTTGGGTATTGACCATCTGGTAATGTCCATGTGTAGAGTCTTCTCTTATGTTGTTGGAAGAGGGTGTTTGCTGTGGGCATTCTCTGGGCAGAACTCTATTAGCCTTTGCCCTGCTTCATTCTGTACTTCAAAGCCAAATTTGCCTGTTACTCCAGGTATTTCTTGACTTCCTACTTTTGCATTTCAGTCCCCTATAATGAAAAGGACATCTTTTTTGGGTGCTAGTTCTAGAAAGTCTTGTAGGTCTTCATAGAACCGTTCAACTTCAGCTTCTTCAGCATTACTGGTTGGGGCATAGACTTGGACTACTGTGATACTGAATGGTTTGCCTTGGAAATGAACAGAGATCATTCTGTCGTTTTTGAGATTGTATCCAAGTACTGCATTTTGGAGTCTTTTATTGACTGTGATGGCTACTCCATTTCTTCTAAAGGATTCTTGCTCTCTGTAGTAGATATAATGGTCATCTGAATTAAATTCACCCATTCCAGTCCATTTTCGTTGGCTGATTCCTAAAATGTCGATTTTCACTCTTGCCATCTCCTGTTTGACCACTTCCAATTTGCCTTGATTCATGGACCTAACATTCCAAATTCCTATGCAATATTGCTCTTTGCAGCACTGGACTTGACTTCTCTTACCAATCACATCCATAGCTGGGTGCTGTTTTTGCTGAAACAGTAAGAATTTAGTTTCTCGCAGTTTCAGTGCCTGGAAGGCCAAGACCTAGGCGTTGGCAGTGTTGGTTTCTTTGGAGGCTTCTCTCCTTGGCTTGCAGATGGCCACATTCTCCTTGTGTGTCATTCTTATGTGTTTGTGTCCCAAGGTCCTTATAAGGACACCGGTCATATTGCATTAGTGCCTAGCCTAATGACCTCCTTTTAGCTTAATCACCTCTCTAACCCCCCTGTCTCCAAACACAGTCATGTTCTGAGACATGGGAGGTCAACATAGGAGTTTGGTGGTGGGTGGGGGTGGGATGGCATAATTCGTGCTGTAACATTTAGGAGGGGACCTGTCAGGTGACAGGGATTCTGTGGCTCTGAAATGACTCTGAAAGATACCAACATAGATATTTCAAAATATAAAAAATTCCTCATGGGAGAGGAGAAGTAATTAGGGATGGAGATCATTATGAGGGAAACAGGATCTGAGCTTTTAAGAATGGAAAGGATGTGGATATATAGAGGAATAAGAGGTAATCTTTAGAGGCAGAGGTACAGATGGGGGGCTTATGAAGAAAGATCTAGAGTTGAAAGTGAGCATTGTGTGTTTGTGGAGTGATAAAGAAATCTTTGTGACAAAAATAGAGTACTTGCATGCAGAGAATAGTGAGGAATCAGTGGGATAGAATAGCTGGATATATATTATGTCTAGGACCTTTCACATCAGCTGGGGAAAATTAACACTAACAGGGTAAGAAATAGGGAGCTATTACCATTGTAGGGGGAAGAGAAATGAAATAATGAACATGGCTTCTAAAGATGAGTTTCAGGGGGATTTCAGGGTGAGTTGGAGGAAGGCGTCAGACAGGCCAGAGAAGAGGCTGTCCCACTGGAAAATTAACACTAACACGGTAAGAATAGGGAGCTGTTACCATTGTAGAGGGGAGAGAAATGAAATCATGAACATGGCTTCTAAAGATGAGTTTCAGGGGGATTTCAGGGTGAGTTGGAGGAAGGCGTCAGACAGGCCAGAGAAGAAGCTGTCCCACTGGCTGGCTGTGAGATGATTGGCAACTCAAACTCAGTTGCCTACTGAGCAAGGCAAGAAATGCAAATGAGGGGAGGGGCTTCCATGGTTAGAAAGCCCCCTCTCCCCAATGTTCTCTGTTTCCCTCCCATTGGGAGACTTGGGAGAATCTATTCTTCCAGCTGTGAGAGGCCAGACCTTGTATCAGTGAAGGTTTTTCCAGGAAAATGAAACCAGTAAGATACATAAATACATAGATTTATTTTAAGAATTTGGCTCATGTGACTGTGAGGGGCTCACAGGTCTGAAATCGGGAGGGCTGGACAGTAGTCTGAAAACTTGGGGAGGATTTATACATTGAAGTGTCTTGAGGCAGACTTCCTTCTTCTCTAGGAAACCTCAGATTTTGCTCTTAAGACCTTCAACTGATTAAATGAGGCCCACTTACATCATGGAGGGAAATGCCCTTTACTTAAAGTCAACTGAATTTAGATATTAATCAGACCCACAAAATGCATTAGATACATCCAGTCTAGTGTTTGACCAAGCAGCTAGGCAGCATAGCCTATCCGTGTTGACACATAAAATGTAACTGTGACAGCCCCCAAGCAGGAAGTGTGGACCATGTTGAGGCCATGTCTTGTTCCCAGACACTCTATATCTGCCCCTCTTTCTCCCACACCACGCACAGTGAGAAGCTCGGGGATGGCTGCTTTACCAGGCCCTGGCCCTGATGTCAGCAGACAGGTTGTTCCCAGTATGTATGCCTGCATGAAAATTAACTTCGAAGAGAAGTAACTCTTCTCTAGTAAGGCCGGAACCAGGGATCTCTGCTCTGATGCCCACAATGTGCCTCAACATTCCTTCTCCCGCTGAATCTCATCTGGAAGAGGGTCTCAGGAACACTGAAGCTTTTAGAGTTCAACAGGGCACTGGAATGCTGGGGTGGTCCAGGTGGGTTTCCCTCCTGTGCACCTTTGGATGGTGAAAGAAATGTATTGTGGCGTTTAGATTTTTTACTCTCATTATTCTTAATTCTTTTTCATGTAGACTCCCTATCTCCTCTTCTTTTATTTGATTTGGTGGGCATTTATCATGTTCCTTTACCTGCTGAGTATTTCTCTGCCTTTTCATCTTGTTTAGATTGCTCTGTTTGGGGTGGCCTTTCTGTATTCTGGCAGTTTGTGGTTCCTCTTTATTGTGGAGGTTCCTCCCTGTGGGTGGGGTTGGACGAGTAGCTTGTCAAGGTTTCCTGGTTAGGGAAGATTGCATCAGTGTTCTGGTGGGTGGAGCTGGATTTCTTCTCTCTGGAGTGCAATGAAGTGTCCGGTAGTGAGTTTTGAGATGTCTGTGGGTTTGGTGTGACTTTGGGCAGCCTGTATATTGAAGCTCAGGGCTATGTTCCTGTGTTGCTGGAGAATTTACGTGGTATGTCTTGCTCTGGAACTTGTTGGCTCTTGAGTGGAGCTTGGTTTCAGTGTAGGAGGCTTTTGATGAGCTCTTATCAACTAATGTTGCCTGGAGTCAGGAGTTCTCTGGTGTTCTCAGGTTTTGGACTTAGCCTCCTGCCTCTGGTTTTCAGTCTTATTCTTACAGTAGCCTCAAGGCTTCTCCATCCATACAGCACCAACGATGAAGCATCTAGGTTAATGGAGAAACACTGTGGCGTTTAGATTGATGGACTTTGGGGTCAGAGTGACCAGATAGTGTCTCTAAGGATTAAGGTCATGTCCTGGGGGAAGACCTTTATCTTCCTTGTGTCTTGGTTTCCTCGTATGTTGAATTGGGCTACAGTAATATTATTGGGCTTTCCTCATGGCTCAGTGGTAAAGAATCCGTCTGCCAATATAGGAGATGTGGGTTTGATCCCTGGGTCGGGAAGATCCCCTGGAGGAGGAAATGGCAACCCACTTCAGTGTTCTGGCCTGGAGAATCCCATGAACAGAGGAGCCTGGCGGGCTGCAGTCCCTGGGGGTCACAAACAGTTGGACAGGACTGAGCATCTAAGCAACACATAGTATTAATGATAGAACTTTGGAGAGTTGTTAAGACTCGAAGGCAACGATCTGTGAGACACTTCTCACAGTGTTTGAGACATCAGTGTGTTCACAGCTTCTACGTTCCTCCTCCTGAGCACACAATTCAGGACACTTCTCTGCCCCCCTTGCAGTTAGGTATGGCCATGGCCCTTGCTTTGGCCAGTGAAATGGGAGTGGAAGTGATATGCCTCTCTTGTGGGTGGAAGTTTTAAGAGCCAGTAAGTGTCTTGCCGCATTCCCTTCGTCTGCTCTGGGGATAGTAGGTAGACCTGTTGTGAAAGATAGGTCATCCTTCAGCCAGCGGCCCAGAGTGAGTGAGTGCATGGAGTCCCTGCCTATCTGCACTGGACCTGTAGCCTGAGCTGGAGGCAACTCTTCGTGTTAGAAGCTCTGGGATCTTGGGCTTGTTTGATGCCTGGGTGATCTACATACATTAAGTGAGGTAAAGTGAAGGGTGCTCAGTCATGTGTCTGACTCTCTGTGTGTGATCCCATGGCCTGTATAGTCCATGGAATTCTCTTGGCCATAATACTGCAGTGGGTAACCTTTCCCTTCTCCAGGGGATCTTCCCAACCCATGGATCAGACCAGGTCTCCTGCATTACAGGCAGATTCTTTACCACCTGAGCCGCCAGGGAAGCCCAAGATTACTGGAGTGGGTAGCCTATCCCTTCTCCAGTGGATCTTCCCAACCCAGGAATCAAACCAGGGCCTCCTGCATTGCAGGCAGATTCTTTACCAGCTGAGCTATCAGGCAACATTAGGTGCTCAGTAAATGGTAGTTGTTTGGGCTTCCTGGGTGACTTAGTGGTAAAGAATTTGCCTGCCAGGGCAGGAGATATGGGTTCCATCCCTGGGTTGGAAAGATCCTCTGGGGAAGGGAATGGCAACCCACTCCAGTGTTCTTGCCTGGAGAATCCCACGGACAGAGCAGCCTGTTGGGCTACAGCCTGTGGGGCTGCAAAAGAGTCGGACTCGACGGAGCAGCTGAGCAAACATGCAGATAGTAATTGTCAGGGTTTCCCTTCTTCCTTTTGCCTTTTCCCTCAGAGACGCTGAGCAGTGACCAGACGGATGAAGTCATTTGTAGCAAATGCTATTTTTGGATCCACCCACTGGCATATAGGAACTCCTGTCTGTATAGCTGACATTGCACCTCTATCCTTCTTTTCTCATCAATTTGAAGTGGAAGAATCAGGACTGAACACCAGAGTCCTGTCACCCCGTTTCTTTTCCAAAACTCATCTTTCTTATGTGTGAAATGGATGTGATAGCTTGGTTTTCCACATTTTCCAGGACTAGTTGTATAATGCAATTATGTCACGTATACTAAGTGCTAAACATAGCCCCCTCCCTGAATTCTCTATTACTAGGTTTTCTTTTCTACTTTTCATCAGACACAATATGTAACTATTCCCTTCTTGCCCTACAGGATCTTGGAAACAAAGACCTCAACAGGGATAAAATTTACTTAATTTGTCAAATAGTCCGAGTTGGGAAGATGGATCTTAAGGACACGAACACAAAGAAGTGCACACAGGGACTGAGGCGGCCCTTCGGGGTGGCAGGTAAGGGCACGCACACAGCACCTCCCCGTTCCTGGAGTGCACATCCTCGGTGATTGCGCCTCAAAGACTTTTTCTTTCGCTCTCCTCCTTGCCCTCCCTTGCTCAAAAACCTACGCCAGGCAGCCCCTAATACTTAAATTTCTTGAGATTAAATCAAAGTAATTGATGACTAAGTCCAGATTTATGACGAAGATGGTGAATAATGAAATCCTTGCATCTGGAGCGGAGCACTGGGACCACAGAGCCGTCTGAGCCGTTGGCACCTTCGCTCCCTAGCATGGTGGAAAAGAAAGAACAATGCAGGCAGGATCTAATTATGAGGAACAAATCATCCTTTAAAAAAATTACCCAGGACAGGAAGTGCAGTTACACAGAATGAGTCACCCACTACACAGCTCAGTTCCAGGTTGGACCCTTGGCACGACCGAGTGAGGCTGCTGGAGACAGACATCACCTGTGCATTTCTCTCCAAGCCTCAGCTCTCCTGGGAGTTTCCAAGGCTTCATTATTCTTGTCCCACTTTTATGGGTTTTGTTATATTTGACTTTCACTTGCCATATTATTTACCTAATATATTTTCTTTTAATTAACTCACTTTATTTAAGCTAAAGTACATTTTTTTTTCTTAAAAGACAGTTTAGACACACACACACACACAAAAGGAAATAGCAATTATATATGCCAGTTTTACTTCTTTTGGTTAAAATATAACATTTTAGTTGTGTACCGTTTATGATGTATGCCATATCTAAACCCAATGTCTCAGGTTTCTCCTGAGGACACCCAGATCTTCTGTCATGACAGATCAGCTGGTTCTCCAACAAGTCCCATGGCACTTCTTTCCAAGTGGCAGAATGGGAGAAATGAGCTTATCTTGAGCTAACTGGTGTTTAAACTGGCATTATTGCCAGCTAGCTAGATAGGTGATCTTGGACAAGCATATTCCCCAGGGCCTTAGTTTCTTTGTCTGCGAAATGAGGGGCTTGGACCTGGTGGATCCACAACCTGCTCTAAATGCTCTGTTTCTGTGTGAGGGACACTCCTGACCTCACCACGTACCTGTTAAAGCAGCGAGGGCCTTACTGCAAAGTGTGTCTTTGTCTCCAGCTGTAACTGGCTTTCTCTTCTGGTTTCTAGTGACAGCAATCTGGTGTAAATGGAAGATTTAGGGATAGATTGCTTCAGGCACTGCTGGATCCAGGAACTCAAATGAATTTTCATCTCTATCTCTCAGCTCCTGTGTCCTTTTGCTAATTCTGAAGATGACTGTCCAATTAGTTGGCTAGCTCTTCCGAGTTTGCATCCTACCTGCTTAGCAGCCCAGGGGAAAGAGAGCACTTCTTTTCCATTAGTTTCAGGAGAAGCTCCAATATGCCATTTGCTCATCCGCAAAGTACTTATTCTGGGCAGGGGGATTTGGTTCCCTGATCCCCCAGGATATAACTCCGGAGCCAGAGGGAGATTGTGCTACCCAAACATAGCTCACCGAGAATAGGTGAGGGGAGTGAGTGTCTGTTTATCAGAAAGAATGGATGCTGATCAGTTCAAATAACAGTTTCCCCTCTTTCTTTCAGCTCCCTAACTCCTCTTTTGAGCTAGATACAGTCACTAGTCGATCATTACCTGGGCGGTTTTAATGGCTCCCTGATGGGGGCCTGGAGTGTTTGAGGAATTTCTTGTTGCTAGGATTTTGGCCCTATTTGGCTAGCAAGTTTCGATGCTCCTCCTTCTGCCCCCATTTCTATAATCCCTGCTCTGGGGCAAGAGTTCTTTACCTTGATTTTATGGACCTTCAGTAGCTGATTTAAGGAGAAGTTTCAGAAGATCCAGGATCCTTCTGGAAATGTAGGGTTCAAGGATCCCTAGATGTGTGTCTGTGAATATGAACACATTTATAAAAGAGGGTGATTAGCTCTTCAGACCCTACCGGGAGTCACTGTGCTTGGGTTTTGTCAGTATGCTGCTGCTACTGCTGCTAAGTCGCGTCAGTCGTGTCTTAGTAGACCTCTAAAAGGAATATGTCAGAAGCAAACCTAATTGCTCAGTTCCTTGGACATGGCTCTGACTCTTTTCTCCTCAGCCTCTGCTAAGCCCCTGGCTCTTAAACGTTTCTCTGGCTGCCCTCCTCCCAGCCCGGCTTACCCAAAGGTGTTTGCCAGGTGGCCGATGCTGGCTTTCCTGCCTTTTTAAGCTTTCCTGTCCCAGCTTCCTGCCCTGCGATCTCATCCCATTGTCATCCCTTCCTGGGAGCGGGAGGGCTTAAGCCATTAAGTCATTTCTCTTCTTTTTCTAGTTATGGATATAACAGACATCATCAAGGGGAAAGCAGAAAGTGATGAGGAGAAGCAGCACTTCATTCCTTTTCACCCGTGAGTGATTTCCCATTACTTTCTATTCTCTGAAACCAGATTTTTCCTGATTGAGGGCCACTCAGAAGCAGAATGAACTGGTTCCCTGAGTTGATAACAGCCAGTTAGGACCTCCCAAGAGGAAAGGGTAAGAATGATGGTCTCAGTGCCTAGGCATTTCAAAACCACCCAGCTTTTGACCTGTTCGTTCATCAGGTGTTATTTATTTAACAAGCTTTGATTGAAAGCTGGCAGAGAGCTGGGCACTGTGCTAGGCATAGAGCATGAGGTGGTAAACAAGATCAACATGGCTGTTTTCATGAAACTTATATTTAGGTGGGGAATTAAATGGGTAGGTAACAACAGATCAGTGCATCAGGTACAAACATGACCGGGACCATGAAGCTATGAAGCAGCAGCATATCAGGAGCATATAACAGGGAGTCAGGACCTAGTTCTCACGGGCACGCATATTCCTGACTTTAAAGGAGGGCAGTGAGGAAGGTAAACATCCTTTCCTTGATCTAAAAAAGCTTGAGAGAGTAAGACCCCAAGCTTGGGAACATTGTCCTCATTTGTTTAAGGAGGATTTTTTTTTTTTTTTAAACAGATAATGAGGTCAGTGACTTGGATTTAGCATGTGATTAGGACTTCGCATGAGCAGCCAGAGCTTTGCCACCTTGCTGAGCAGATACTCACTTTGAGGGCTTGGGGATCCTTTCTTCTTAAGAATCTTCCTAGGAATACAAATGGCCTCTACTTGTAGCCTAGGTATTCTCCAAGTTTCAGAGCCATATTGCTTTGTGAAAGAGAGAGATGTACTTCCTGATGGCAGGTACACTCTGAGCTGACATGGGCAGGCTCCCTTTTCACCTAAGGTGTGTGGAGGGGCTGGGCAACTTTCTGGAGCCCCTGAAACCATAAGGGAGGGAATCTATAAGGGTACCATGCAAGCATTTTGTGCTCTCTTTTCCTGTCTAGGGTAACAGCTGAGAATGACTTCCTGCACAGCCTGCTGGGCAAAGTCACAGCCTCCAAGGGGGACAGCGGAGGGCAAGGTACAGTGCCTGCTGGCCAAGAAGGCTGGACCTGACTTCAGCTTGGGCTCCCTTGGTTCTATAGCAACCAGCTCAAACCCCTAGACTCTGGGAGACATAACCTTCCTTCCAGACAGGCCATTACGAAGAGTGGGATCTCGTGATCTACAGAGATGGAAATCTCTACCTGAGAAATAGAAGGGAGACATGTCCTTGTGCTGGAAGGGAGAGAGGAATCAGTGTATCCTGACTCTTTCCTGTGTGTCAGGCACTGTGAAATGTTTCCTTGTTTGCTTCCCTCCTTCCCACAGTCCTATAAGATAGATGGGATCAAGCCCACTTTACACAGGTTGGGTTTAGAGGGGTGTGATGAAGTGACAGAAGCTGGCCCTGCTAGAAGTAACTGGTGGGATTCGAATCAGAGGTGTCTCACTCCAGAGCTTCTGGCCTCCCCCAGGGCTGGGTCACTACATCTGTGGCTACTTGTCTCTGCTTCCACGATCTTCTCCGCAGAGAAAACAAGGGAAGAGACCGTGGGAGGGAGAGTCTGAGAGAGTACCTTGAAGTTGGCTCTTCATTTTGAGTACTCCCTTCCAGGCCTCTGGGTGACCATGAAGATGCTCGTGGGTGACATTATTCAGATCCGCAAGGACTACCCACACCTCGTGGACAGGACCACCGTGGTAGCCAGGAAGCTGGGATTCCCGGAGATCATCATGCCAGGTTCTCCTTCCCCTGGGAGGGGTGGAGGGTGGCCTAGCTGCTCTGATCCATCTTCTTTTTCAACAGCCAACTCCTTTCTTTTCTACTGCTTTTCTCTCTTTCCCTGAAGGTAACTGCCGAAAACAACTGTATATCCAAAACTACATGCATTTACATAATAAACATAAACACATGAATATATACACGCGCACTTCCCCTCACAAATGGAAGCACACTTTATACACTTTCTGTCTCATTACTTGCTGTACTCTGCACAGTGTTCTGCGACTGACTTATCACTTAATAATTTACCATGGACATCCACTTTACTTCATGTGGAATAGTTTTGCTCTTTCTGGGGGTGAATATGGTCATTCCCTTAAATTGTTAAGCGAGTTTTTAATTACAGAAATAGTCCACACTTGTTGTAAAGTGTCCAATAACATGAAAAAGGGATACAATGAAACAGTAAAAGCTCTCTTAAATCTTTGTCTCCAAAAGTAACCACAACTATATATAGTTTCCAAATGTGTATGTAAAAAAAAAAAAAAGTAAATGAGATTCTATAGTAATACTCTTTTGAAACTTGCCTATTTGCCTTAAACTTGAGTCTAGTACTTGTATCCATGACCACTCTCACTGACTAAGCCCTTCTTTCCACAGCTGAACTGTGCTCCACTGCAATCAGTTTACTTATGCCTGCCTTTATTAAGACATCAGCTCCTGTGCGTTCCCTGCAGGGTTTTCAACTATCACCACTCCCTCAACTCCTGAAGACCCTCCCTGCCTTGTCCCTGGCCCTGTCCATGTTACTTGGACATATGTGGAAAGTCATTCTGTCTCCTTCTGCACAGTAAAAGACCCATGGAAAGAACTGTCAGTTGTTATTCATGCACCAAGATCAATCCCACTGAAGCTTTACTTTGCCTTCCCAGAAGGTGTCACTAGAGGATGAAAATTAAGTGATTTTTAATGGAGAGAAAAACATGCCCAATTGTGACCACCTCCCCTTTCGCAACTAGTTTCCTGCTGTTCCTCCATCCTCTTGTCACCTTCTGCTCCAGTCTCCCTGATGAAGTAAAAATGCTTTTCCAAGTAGTTCTGATTTTAGTATCATTAACAGACGTCAAGGTGGGGCACTTCCAGCAACCCCCGACTCCCCGTGCCCTCTGGTTGACGTCTCTCCCACTGCACAGACTCCAACTCTTGTCTCTCTCCCTCTGCCTCAGGGGACGTCAGGAACGACATCTACATCACTCTCTTACAAGGCGACTTTGACAAGTACAACAAGACCACACAGAGGAATGTGGAAGTGATCATGTGTGTGTGTGCGGAGGATGGCAAAACGCTGCCTGTAAGGGACTCTGCTGTTGCCCTGGGTGACAGGGCCCTCCTTGGGTGCCTCTGCTCGTAAAGATTTGCTTTTTTCCTTCTTGATCCTGCTCTCTAAGTGCCAGGTGCCTTCGGGGGGTGGTCCTGAGTAATGTGATACACACCTTTAGAGTTTGGCTGGCCCGGTAGCCCATAATAAGCCCTGGTGTGTTGTTATTTCTTTACAGCAAAGCAGTTGGCTTTTCAGTGTCTGTCCCTTTCCTTTCATGACCTCTTATTCCTTTCTTGCTTGGCCTTAGTTTATATGTTGGCTTTTTGCAGTCAAAATGTTGTTTTCATTGCAACTTGAGCTAGTTTATTCAGGCAAAATGCATGGCAGGAAAAAGGAACAGTACAGAGCCTTGGGCTTGTGTGAAGATACAGAATGTCCTCAAAACAGACATTGCCAACACTTAATCTAACTCCCCAGTGCTCAGCCAGACATTCTGGTGGAAAGCCTTACCAGTAAATTGGTCTCCAGAGGGCGGGCAGAGTGTATTCAGGAATGCAAAACATATTGCTATAAATATTTATACAGCATATGTCCTGTACAATATTTGTCATGTGTGTTTACATTTATTTACTTATATTTCCTTTAAAGTTGTCAGCAGCTATGTCCAGTGTGTGGGACGGTTTTGCTTTTCAATTTCTCCTTTTAGAGTACTTAGCGGAAAATAAAATCGGCTCTCAGCAGAAGTTTCAGCATGGGCAGATGTTCCTCTTAGGCCGCAGTAGGTGATCAGACAGCACAGGAGATGGGGGTGTGAGTGCAGATGGGTGTCCTGCTTTAGCTTAGGGGCCTAGAGCTCAGGCAGATTTTTCTACCCTCCACCTACGAATAGCTGGCATCCATAGAGGCATTGCTATATGCCAGAGTCTGTGATAAGTATCCCCTGGAGAAGGAAATGGCAACCCACTCCAGTATTCTTGCCTAGGAAATCCCATGGACAGAGCAGCCTGGTGGTCTGTAGTCCATGGGGTTGCAAAGAATCACATACAACTTAGCCAGTAAACAACAACAGTGGCATGCGACAAGCATGATGCGTTACTATTATTTCCCCATTTTTACAGTGGGGAATCTAAACCTTCGTCAAGTGAAATAACTTTCCCAAGGTCATAGAGTTAGTATATGGCAGAGATGGGGTTTAATTTAAGATTCTAGGCCCCCTTATTAAACGGGTTTCCCTGGTGGCTCAGTGGTAAAGAATTCTCCTGCCAGTTCAGGAGATGCAAGTTCAATCCCTGGGTTGGAAAGATCCCCTGAAGGAGAAAGTGGCAACCCACTCCAGTATTCTTGCCTGGAGAATCCCAGAGGAGTCTGGTAGGCTACAGTCCATGGGGTCTCAAAGAGTCAGACGTGACTGAGGGACTAAGCAGCAAACAATGACAGATAATGCCTATAGATTCAAAAGAAAAGTCTCCAGTTTATTTATCAGTTTAAAAATTAGGCTAATAACCACTTCTGTCAAATTCTAGGAAGATTCATAATTATTTTTTAAATTTAAAGATATCCTCACAATTGCCTTTTTGTTGGGAAAGTTGGCTCCATTAATTAATACTTAGTTAAGCAAAATCCAAGCATTTAAGTCATTCTCTTTTTGTTGGATTGTGAAACTTTTCTGAAAAATAAATAAGAAACACTTTGCTCAAAGAAACACAAAGGAAGAGCAGAGGGTTTTTATCTGAAAGGGAATTTGCATTTCACAAATGTATAGACCATGCTTTGAAGTAATTTTTATCCAATTACCTGTTGGAGAACTCTAACCTCAGCTTCATTTTTTAAAACACTGATCCACTTGCTTTCAATGTTGCTGGAGGACAAATTAGAAGGAATAGTAATGGAAAAGCAGGCCCCTTATCTTGTTTCTAAAACATTTTTATCAGTACTTCCACCTATGTTATCCTTTTGAGTCATATCCAACCAGGCTGAATAGATGCACTTATCAAAGATGAATATATAAGCAGATATTTTGGAGACTGAAATGGAGAGGTAACTGCAGGCACAGTGATAATTTATAGTTTCATCTATGAGGTAAGTTACGGGGGAGTTCAGTTGACTGACTATTGAAAATTGCTAAGGAAGCCTGTGGGAGGCCCTTCTTTCTTTACCTGCCGAAATAAAATACAATATTACTGCCTAATTAAGTGTCAGACAGCACACTCAAACATTCCTGTTTGGTGCTGGTGGGCTCTTGTGGGAACAGCCCCCTTTAGGGCCATCAGTTTCTCTCCCTGATCCTCGGAGGAGCAAGGTCAGTGGGTAGAGTATGTTAGGCGTGTCCTTGGCTCACTTGGAGGTCTCAACGACCATGCTCAGGAGGGCCCGTGGCAGAGAAGTTAACAGGGTGGGCTCTGGGATCAGCCTGTCAGTATTCAAATCCCAGCGTTCCCTCCAATTAGCTCTGTGATCTTGGGCAAGTTTATGTATCTGTGAAAGAGGAAAGAGGCTTCCCTGATAGCACAGTCAGTAAAGAATCTGCCTGCAATGCAGGAGACCACCTGTAGCACAGGAGACCCAAGTTCGATCCCTGGGTTGGCAAGATTTCCTGGAGAAGGAAATGGCAAGGAAATAGCCAGTATTCTTGACTGGAGAATCCCATGGACCAGAGGAGCCTGGCGGACTGCAGTCCATGAGGTCACTAGAGTCAGGCACAACTTAGCAACTAAACCATCACCAAAAGAGGAATAATAATCTCTTCTTCATGGGATTGCAGTTTATACAAAACGTTATCTGTAGGGAAGCTTGTTACTGTTTAGTCACCAGTCATGTCCAGCTCTTTGCAACACCATGGACTCTAGCCCACCAGGCTCCTCTGTCTATGGGATTCTCCAGGCGAGAATACTGGAGTGGGTTGCCATTTCCTTCTCCAGGGGATCTTCCTGATCCAGGGATGGAACTTGCATCTCCAGTATTCCAGGTAGGTTCTTTACCACTGAGCCACCTGGGAAGCCTGCTGCTGCTGCTAAGTCACGTCAGTCGTGTCCAACTCTGTGCAAGTCCATAGACGGCAGCCCACCAGGCTCCTCCGTCCCTGGGATTCTCCAGGCAAGAACACTGGTGTGGGTTGCCATTTCCTTCTCCAATGCATGAAAGCAAAAAGTGAAAGTAAAGTTTCTTAGTCGTGTCTGACTCTTAGCAACCCCATGGCCTGTAGCCTACCAGGCTCCATGGGATTTTCCAGGCAAGAGTATTGGAGTGGGTTGTCATTTTCTGCTCCAATCCTGGGAAGTCTGGCAGGCAGTAAATACTCAGTAACAGGAAGGAGGTAGCATTTAGAGGCAGCAGACCAACTGCAGGTTGAGGCTCTGGAAAGGACTTGAGGGGGTCAAGCGGAGAATCCAATGTAGATACCTGAAGCAGGCTTAAGTACAAATGCTTAGATGCTGGGCTGAGAAGCCTCTGCTCCTCTGAAACCTCTGGGGTGGAGGTAGGGCATGGGGGTTAGTGCTGTGCAGTGGTTAAGACGCAACCTCAGGGGCCAGGCAGTCAGACTGAAAGCCTGGCTAAGCCTGAATCAGCGGGACCACCTTGAGCAAGTTACATAATCTCTCTATACCTAGGAGTCTGCCTGAAAATGAGACGAGCAGTGGAACCTTACTCTAGTGAATACCAGCTGAGGTAGTCTACGTAGGTGTTCACTGAAGTTCTCTATTAGCAGAAAGGTAGAGCCCTTATGGCAGAAAGCGAAGAACTAAAGAGCTTCTTGACGAAAGTAAAAGAGGAGAGTGAAAAAGTTGGCTAAAAGCTCAATATTTAGGAAACGAAGATCATGGCATCTGGTCCCATCACTTCATGGCAAATAGATGGGGAAACAGTGGCTGACTTTATTTTTATGGGCTCCAAAATCACTGCAGATGGTGATTGCAGCCATGAAATTAAAAGACACTTGCTCCTTGGAAGAAAAGTTATGACCAACATAGACAGCATATTCAAAAGCATAGACATTACTTTGTCAGCAAAGATCCATCTAGTCAAGGCTATGGTTTTTCCAGTGGTCATGTGTGGATGTGAGAGTTGGACTATGAAGAAAGCTGAGTGCCAAAGAGTTGATGCTTTTGAACTGTGGTGTTGGAGAAGACTCTTAAGAGTCCCTTGGACTGCAAGGAGATCCAACCAGTCCATCCTAAAGGAGATCAGTCTTGTGTTTTCATTGGAAGGACTTATGTTGAAGCTTATGTTGAAACTTCAATACTTGGGCCACCTGATGTGAAGAGCTAACTCATTGGAAAAGACCCTGATGCTGGGAGGGATTGGGGGCAGGAGGAGAAGGGGACGACAGAGGATGAGATGGTTGGATGGCATCACCGACTCAATGGACATGGGTTTGGGTGGACTCCGGGAGTTGGTGATGGACAGGGAGGCCTGGTGTGCTGTGGTTCGTGGGGTCGCAAAGAGTCGGACACAACCGAGTGACTGAACTGAACCGAGAGCCATCTCAGGCTTGATTACCACCTCGTGGACACTAACTGGCATCTTCCCATGATAAGACTGACCTCGTCAGCCTAGAGTACTTTCAGACTCTCAAAGTGTGTTCAGACCCCTGATGTCCTTTGCTCCTCAGGTGATTCCTATGAGGTAAACAGTGCTTCGTTCAGAGTCTGATTTTTCCTCCCACTGCAGTGTGTCCACCAAGGCCAAGTTGGCATTAACTATTCCAGGCTTCTATCTACTGACCTGAAGCCAGTTAGGGGCTCTCATTGCGAATTGGGAGCCATGGGGGTGGGCAATGGGGAAAGTTATTGTCTAGGCTCACTGGACACATTGATTCGGTGCAGTTCAGTTGCTCAGTCACATCCAACTCTTTGTGACCCCATGGACTGCAGCATGCCAATCTTCCCTGTTCATGACCAACTCCTGGAGCTTACTCAAACTCATGGCCAGTCAGTGATGCCATCCAGTCATCTCATCCTCTGCCATCCCCTTCTCCTGCCTTCAATCTCTCCAGGGTCTTTTAAAATGAGTCAGTTCTTCACATCAGGTGTCCAAAGTATTGGAGTTTCAGCTTCAGCATCAGTCCCTCCAGTGAATACTCAGGACTGATTCCCTTTAGGAATAACTTGATCTCCTTGCAGTCCAAGGGACTGCCAAGAGTCTTCTCCAACACCACAGTTCAAAAGCATCAATTCTTTGGTGCTCAGCTTTCTTTATGGAAACATACACAGATCTATATTTTCCCTGGAGACATATACAGATCTATATTTTCCCTAAAACTGGGTCCCGTTTTTGGTTGCCATGCTCTCTCTACAGACTTAGTGACATTTAGGTTTATCTCTGAGGTGTCTATGGGGAGGGCACTGTCATGGGTCTTTCTCAGAACAGTGTTTTCCTCAGCCTTAGACAATCAAGAATTTTCATCATCAAGATAGTTTTGTGGGATTCAGTTGCCTGCTGTACAGCAGTTTTCCTTTCACCAGAGATATATGTGTGTTTTCAGTTTTTATAAGCTACATGGGATTCACTGGAGCTACAGAAATGCTAAGCCCATAAATGTCATGAGATATAAATCTTGGGAGGTAGAAAGCATCTAATCTGTTATAGAGGGAACACTGGACAAGGGGTTAGAGGTGTGAGGTGTGGTCCTGGGGCTCCTCCTTTGGGGGCGCTGACTTAGTCTCTCGGGGTTTCAGTTTGCTCAGTTTTGCAATGGGGATAATGACAGTAGCTGTCAGAGGTGATTGTGAGGTGGTCTGTACGAAAGACACAGCACAGCGCTGGTCACATAACACTCTACATGGTCAGGAGAACTTTGGAAGCATGTTCTTAGTTCAGTACCTAAGGAGTTCTGAAAGGCTCCATCCCACTGGAAAGAGTTGTAGGTCTCCCTTCACTTGCAGTTCCCTGGTTGTCCTTGTTCCTTTAGGGATAAGTTTTGAAAGGATGCTATATCCTTTTCAAATGGTTTAAATCTGCCTGTAGGCAGCATCAGTCTGTACTGAAACAAAACTCATTCTTTCCCGATAGCTCAGAAGTATGGAGCAGGCTCTCAAGTAAGAGGGACAGGATTGCAACTTCCCATAGCTTAGCTTGCTTCACAGGGGACCCAGAGTGAAGGTATGTGGCCAGCTTCGGTCATTCAGCCTGGTAGGGGATCCACTAGAGAATCTGATGGAATCTGGTAAGAAGCATGGATCCTTACACCATAAAAAGCCCAGAGACACTCTTTGCAATTTGGGGGTTTGCGGCTGCAAAACCAGTTCTCATGTCCCTAGATCTCTGAAGACTTGAGGTTAAAATCTCTTGTTCTGTTTTAAAAATCGACCTCAAGACTCTTCTGGGTAACCCTACCTTAGATCTTGTTTTGGGACCAAACAAGTGGAATGAACACAGATAGAATTAGGGGCTAGCATACTCTGTGGCTCAGCTGGTAAAAATCTGCTTGAAATGCGGGAGACCTGGATTGGATCCCTGGATTGGGAGGATTCCCTGGAGAAGGGAAAGGCTAGCCACTCCAGTATTCTGGTCTGGAGAATTCCAGGGACTACATATTCCTTGGAGTCGTAAAGAGTCGGACGCAACTGAGTGACTTTCACTTTCATACTCTATGGCAGGGCTTCCCAGGTGGCTCAGTGGTAAAGAATCAGCCTGCCCCTGCAGGAGATGCAAGAAACATGGGTTCAATCCCTAGGTTGAAAAGATCCCCTGGGAGAGGGCATGGCAACGCACTCCAGTATTGTTGCCTGGAGAATCTCATGGACAGAGGAGCCTGGCAGACTAGAGTCCATGGGGTCACAAAGAGTCAGATATGACCGAAGCAATTGAGCATGCACACACACGTAGTCTATTGCAAGATAATTCCTTGTTACTGCGAGGGTGATTTTTATGGTGAAGAATAAATACCCTATATTGGTTGCTCTTTTCTCACTCTCTGAGAGTATCCTTCCTGCCTTTCTGCTCAAAGCCAATGTGGAATCTTTCTTTGAGATCTTCAAGAAATATTCTTTGAGTCTTTAGGGAGAACTGAAGTGACCTTTCTCAGTGCTTCATAGTATTACACAGTCAGCCCTCCATACCTAAACCTATGGGTTCTGCATCTGCAGATAAGGAAGGTCATCTGTACATCATTTTACATAAGAGACTTGAGCATCTATGGATTTTTAAAATCAGCAGTGGGAAAGAGGGGGCCCTGGAACCAAGCCTCCAAGGACACCAAGGAACTGGACACATGTATCTGTCATTTCATCTTGCCTAGTGATTTCCTGCACCACACTGTGAGCCCTCCTATCAGGTTTCCTGTCTGACTCATGCCCATATCCCAGTGCTTAGCCTGGGCTGATGTCTGGAAGATGCTCCCTCACTGTGGGCTTCTTTAGCCCCCACTGCCCATGCGTCTGTCTGAAGGTTGATCTCCCTCCCCTTGCCCAGCTTCTGCTGGGACCTTGATGTGTGAGCATCAGGAATCCATTGGAATGAGCTGATGCCTGGCTGATCTGAGCCTATTGTAAACTTTGTTCAGATATAGGAAACAAATAGGATTAAGAAGACTGGCAGTGTGTAGCAACTCCAGGGCTGGTTACCAGTGACAATAGGGCAGCCATGTCAGCACCTACTGCACTCCATTGATTTCCAGAATGCAAGTAATAGAATCTCTGCAGTAAAGCAGCTGTCACTCCTAGGGCCAGGCACATTCATGGGTAAATCCGTAATGTAGAAGGATATCTGGCAGAAGGCTTAAAGAAGGAAGGTTATCTCAGGCCCTATGGCCAGCCTTGGCTTTGGCCCAAAACGGCCCAAGCATAGAAAATGGCAATTCTATAGTGTTTTCTCTCTTTTCATTTTTCTTGGATCAGAATGCAATTTGTGTGGGAGCTGGGGACAAGCCTATGAATGAGTACCGGTCCGTTGTATACTATCAAGTCAAACAGCCACGGTGGATGGAAACAGTCAAGGTAATAGTAATAATAATAATAACAACGATGATACTAATTGCAAACACGAATCTAGGGACTCTAAGAAACCTCCCGAAGGCCTGAAACGATGCCCATCCTGTGTCTGGTGGTGTGTCAGGTAGTGGGAAAAGTGGCCCGGTGGGTGAGCGCCTTAGTTCTCTTGCTCACCCTTCACTGGTCAGGACCTGGTCGCCTTGCAATTGTCAGATGGTCTCATAGACTGTGCACCAGCCGCCAAGTTGTGTCCTTCTCTTCATCAGTGAGGAGCGATGGAGCTTGGGAGCAAATGTGAAGCTATAAAAAGCTATTTAATGCCTGGAAGATCCCCTACTGAGAGGGTACCTCAGATGGAAATGGCATTAACCACAAATATTTGCATTACCAGATTGTCAGGCTATAGCAGAAGGGAATAGTGTGTGTTAGAAATAGAGTATGGAATTAATTAATTTAGTGAACAGTGAAGTTGATCACAGCTTCCGATATCTCTGTCTTGTGATTAATAGCAGTTTTTACTCACCCTGTTCTCTGAACCCAAACTGAAGACACGGTCCGGCTCCCCTTGTGGAGGGAGCTGTTCAAGCCTCAGTGGTTCTTGCCTTGTTGTCGGCCTTCCCGTGTTCCCAGTGGGTCTCCCTGCACTCATTCCCTTCAAATGACCTCCCCATCTCTGGGGTCAGAGACCTATTAGACCAGGCTGCTTTCTCTGTGCTCGCTTGCACCCCAGTCATATCTCTTTGTGAGCCCTCATCACATCGTGATAATTACGTATTGCCCGTGTAGGCTGCGGGCACTTTGGATGCAAGCACACTGTCTAAGGTCAGCCTGGCCAGTGCCCCACATAATGGTATTAATGATTCAACGTGCAGTGAAAGACTTCCCATGTGACTCTCAGTTTTTTTGGTCTGAGATGCATAAGCATGTGATTGGGGCGGGGGGAGGGGGGCTCAAATTTCATTCTCTGGAGCAGCGCCCACCGAAAACCTGAGTGGATTCCCCATGGATTGCTAAGCCTGAAATGCACAACACAGAGATTGGTGTGGAGCTTTGGGAGGGGGTAGTCCAGACCCAGGCCGAAAGCACCTCCATCAAGGAAACAGCAAAGATCACTCACTAGACAGTGAACCTGGGTGACCAAGGGGTGATGGTCTTGGCCCAGTGTCCTTGGAGGAATAAGCATCTGATCATGTGTCTAACCAAAGATGGGAATGAGCCCTAGGATGTCTCAAATATGATCAGATTCACACATTTTTATTAATTTACATAAATGACAGTCTTCCAGCAAGCCCCCTAATGAGCACTGTTAATTTGCTAAGCCCTGCTGCAATTGCCTGAACTCCTGGAGTGTGTAAGGAAAATGTGCATCGCGCAGTTTGCAGTGCATCAAATCCTGCGCTAAAGTTATGTGACTTTTATATCAATTTGGGGAAATTCATTTTCCTCACTATAATTTACGGATCCCTTTTCATTGGCTGGAAATGCAATTTGCCAAATGGATTACATTTGGTACTTTATTTTCTCTTCATTGCTAGTTCTTATGTAATTTATTTACAGTTCATCAGGCTTGATAAATGGGTGATATATCAGCACACAGCACTCTCAGCTAAATGGTCCGGCTGCCTTTTTTGGGGGGGAGGGCAGGGTGCAGTGGGGAGGGCCACTTAACTAATTGTCTCCTGAGCTCTGGTTTCTGCCTGCTGAGGTGGCTGTCCCTATTGAAGACATGCAGAGGATCCACCTGCGATTCATGTTTCGACATCGGTCATCCCTGGAATGTGAGTGCTAAGTGGCATCTCTGTGGCCCTAAAAGGAGTGGGGTGGGATCACTCCTTTTGGTAGTGGGTGAGTGGCCCAGGTATCGTTTTTCTTTCCTAACCTCAAAGATGCCATTTTTAGCTAAAGACAAAGGAGAAAAAAACTTCGCCATGTCCTATGTGAAGTTGATGAAGGAAGATGGGACCACTCTGCACGATGGATGCCACGACTTGGTTGTCCTAAAGGTACCGTGTCTCTGTGCTGTGCTCAGCTGTGTTTGACTCTTTGTGACCCGGTGAACTGTAGCCCGCCAGGTTCCTCTGTCCATGGGGTTTTTCAGGCAGGAATATTGGAGTGGGTCGCCATTTCCTCTTCCAGGGTATTCCCCACCCGGGGACCAAACCAGTGTCTCCTGCACCTCCTGCCCTGCAGCGGATTCTTTACTTGCTGAGCCATCAGGGAAGCCCATGAGCTGAGGTTAACTCTGCAGCGAGGAGCGTGTAGGAAGTGAGGAGGATATGGCAGGACTGCTTGGTAAATGAGAGCAGGGACCCCAGTGACATGCATCAGGGCTCTCCAGTTGTGAGACCTGGTACAGAGTCTGGACTTCTCTGGGCCTGCGTGTCCTCATCTGTGAGCCCTCCGTGAGTGAGTGTGAGAATCACAAGAGTTATTCCGTGCAAACGTGACAGTGATGGGCACATGGAACTCAGTAAGTGGAAGGTTGTCACACACACAGTGGGCTTGGTTTCTGTGAGACGCCTGTGGGATGTTCAGAAGACCAGCAAGAAATACTTGAGAGACTCATCACTGTAGTGAACGGAAAAGCATATTAGCCTTTAGGGTTCTGATCCTGCTGTTGACTAACCTGGAGTCATCTTATGTGTCTTCCTGAGACGTGTTTTCTTTTTCAAACGGTGATGGTCATATTTATGACCATAAGATGACCCATGCAGAAGGACCGTGTAGAAGAGTGTGGCTGTCAGCTGTGTTCTTCCTGCATTATGAGACTCGCACTGTTCTCAAGAAGTGGGGGTTGTCTTCCTGATCATACATGCTTCCCCACAACCCCGAGCCCGAGCGTGACAGCGGTGTGCCTCTGCTGGCACCTGGCTGGAGGCAAAGGGTGTGGCTGTGGAGCAGCACGAGGCTAAGTGGTCAGCACAAAGATCACACTCTTGCCCTTGACTTTCTCAGCCTTGGAGGCTGGGCTTGCCCTTTTTCTCTGGTCTGGACAGCAAAGACAGCCTCATCAAATCTTCATCACATGATACCCTTCTCTGAGTCTCTGTGACTTTTCCGGAATACTTTTTTCCTTCTGTACAGCCTCTGTTTTCTCATTTATGATGCATCCCGGTAGTTCTTGGCTTAAAAGCCATTCTTCCTCAATAGATTTGCAGTTCCATGTGTCAGTTTTCAATTTAGTCACCTTTCTTTAGCCTCGGTCTCCTCATCTGTATACTGGAAATGATAACAGTATCCACACCAGTAATAGCTGCTGCGGTGCTTAAATGATGGTCACTGAAGCGTCTCGAGCACTTTGTGCACATCCGGTGCAGAGGAAGGGCTCAGGACTTGTCGCTGGCTGTAATGCCTGTCTCTAGTCATTCATGGCAGCATGCCGAGGGACCTATGTGTCTGTCATTTCGCTAAGTGTTCTGTATGCATTATGCCACCTAGTCCACTCAAAATTTCTAGAATTTGCTATGAAGAATAGGCAGTATGCTTCACAATCAGTTTATTCAAGAGAAAAATGAGACACAGAGAGACAAAGGAATATATTCACAATAACACAGGCTTGTGAAGAGGGTCTAAATCCCTTCACTTTCAGAATCCAGTGCCTTTCCCTCTTTAATCTGATTCCTTATCCCACTGGTGGGCTTGTTCGTGTTAAGATCTTATGAAAATTAGAATGAACTAAAATATGCTATTTGGGAATCTTCAGTTCCCTCTGTGCCATTAATGAAGTCTACAGAGCCTTCAAATACGTGAATGTTCAACCCCTTTCCCGTTAATGTAACCTTGGCTTCTCACCTGCTTTGTGGAAAAATAGTCCTGCCTTGCCAGCCGATGTGCATAGCTCCTCTGATAACGTTCCTCGCTGTTTCTGACTCTCCCTGCCTACACTGTGTAATCCGGCCTTGCAAACTCTGTGTAGCGCTGGGTGTGTACCTTTGGCTGGGGAAGTAACTAGGGTGTTGTTTCCAGGGAGACAGCAAGAAAATGGAGGATGCCAGCTCTTACCTGACTCTTCCTTCTTACCGACACCACGTGGAGAACAAGGGGGCCACCTTGAGTCGAAGCTCCAGCAGTGTTGGGGGGCTCTCTGTCAGCTCCCGGGATGTCTTCTGCATCTCTACGCTAGTGTGCTCCACAAAGCTCACCCAGAATGGTACTGGAATCATTGAGAGCTCTGCGTGTGTGTGTGTGTGTGTGTGTGTGTGTGTGTGTATGTATGTGTATGTGTAGGCAGTCCTGGGGAGGTCCTGATATGGACAGTTTAGGCCAGTAAATAGTAATTCTGCTTGTCTGGACTCTGTTTCAGTGGGCTTGCTGGGTTTGCTTAAGTGGCGTATGAAACCACAACTGCTACAGGAGAATTTAGAAAAATTGAAGATTGTTGATGGAGAAGAAGTGGTAAAGGTAAGTGGAACTTCATTTTGCCTGTTTTCATCCACCAGGGACAGACCTTTAACTCATGAGTGGCTTTGGGGAAGAGAGAAAGTGTTCAGGGAGACAGGATAGATTTTCTTCTGACAATGGGAGACGGTGTCCCAAGTTGTCATCAGAAGCCTTTATTGATAAAGCTGGGGGATGCTGTGGTTCAGTGACGTTGAATGTTGAGCAGGAGAAAAGCAAGGCTGTGCTTAGTCTCTGGAAATAGATCAATATTGGTCTAGATCCCAGCTCGAACACCAGCCAACTTCATGTGGTAGTATTATCAATATGATGCATTTGGCAGAGTTGTTATGAGCTTTCAAGATGAAAAATATTTTAAAATTACTCAGCAGATCTCTTACACATAATGTACAATAATTGAACGAAAGCATATGAAGCATACAAGGTTAAACAAGGGTAAATATTTACTTTTGTTGTTACAAGTTGCTGGAGTAGTGTGATCTCTCAGTATTATCTACATGTTGCTATTAGAAATACAAAGCATTCTTGTTTCCATTTCTGTGAGAAAGTCATGTGTTGATCGTGAGAGAAGGGAAGACGTCAGTGCTCACAGTTTAAGTGAAACAAGCAGAAAGCAATGCGGATGTCGGATGTTTTGCTGTGTCCACATGGTGGTGGAGCATATAGTGTCCGCAGTGTATTTTTACATTTTTACATGTACATAACTGCAGAGGAACCAGAGATCAATTGCCACCGTCTGCCGGATCATAGAACAAGCAAGAGAGTTCCAGAAAAGCTACTGCTGCTGTTTCTGCTTCATCGACTACGCTAAAACCTTTGTGCGGATCACAACAAACTGTGGAAAATTCAAACTATGGAAAAGAGATGGAATATCAGACCACCTTGCCTGCCTCCTGAGAAACCTGGATTCAGGTCAAGAAGCAACAGTTGGAAGTGGACATGGAAGAGTAGACTGGTTCAAAATCGGGAAAGGAGCACATCAAGGCTGTACATTATCACCCTGCTTATTTAACTTATATGCAGACCACATCACGCGAAATGTCTGGCTGGATGAAGCACAAGCTGGAATCAAGATTGCCAGGACAAATATCAATAACCTCAGATATGCAGATGACACCACCCTTATGGCAGCAAGTGAAGAAGAACTAAAGAGCCTCTTGATGAAAGTGAAAGAGGACAGTGAAAGAGGTGGCTTTAAACTCAGCATTCAAAAAACGAAGATCATGGCATCTGGTCTCATCACTTCATGGCAAATAGATGGGAAACAGTGGAAACAGTGACAGACTTTATTTTTTGGGAACTCCAAAATTACTGCAGATGGTGACTGCAGCCATGAAATTAAAAGATGCTTGCTCCTTGGAAGAAAAGTTATGACCAACATAGACAGCATATTAAAAAGCAGAGACATTACTTTGCCAACAAAAGTCCATCTAGTCAAAGCTATGGTTTTTCCAGTGGTCATGTATGGATATGAGAGTTGGACTATAAAGAAAGCTGAGCACCGAAGAATTGATGCTTTTGAACTGTGGTGTTGGAGAAGACTCTTGAGAGTCCCTTGGACTGCAAGGAGATCCAACCACTCAATCCTAAAGGGAATCAGTCCTGACTATTCATTAGAAGGACTGATGCTGAAGCGGAAGCTACAATACTTTCACCATGTGATGTGAAGAATTGAATCATTAGAAAATATTCTGATGCTGTGAAAGATTGAAAGCAGGGGGAGAAGGGGATGACAGAGGATGAGATGGTTGGACGTCATCACTGACTCAATTGCCGTGAGTTTGAACAAGCTCTGGGTAATGGTGAAGGACAGGGAAGCCTGGCCTGCTGCAGTCCACGGGGTCACAACGTATCCAACACGACTGAGAGACTGAATAGCAACAACAGCACAGCTGTGTACCCACCACCTAGATCAACAGACAGTCCATTAGTATCAGTGCAGTACATTCTCCCTTACCCCTTCTTAGTCAGCAGCCCATTCAAGGGTAACCACTAAGCTACCCAGCTTATCACCATCATCACAGGTGGGTTTTTGCCTGTTATCGAATTTCATAAAAATAGAGTGATGGTAAACACACATTTTGTGTCTTGACTTACCTTACTCTGTACAGTGCTTACAAGAGTTATAGTCATCTTTCTACACAGAAGTAGTTTGCTCACTTTGATTGCTGTGGCATGGTCTGTAATACCAGAGTACCACCCTGTATTTATCGACTTTGCTGAAGATGGACACCTGGCTTGCTCCAGTTTCTGGCTCTTGTGAGGAGCACACCCGGCCCTCCTGAACATGGCACACGGTGTGTGCCTTCATTCTCTCGGGTAAACACAGAGGGGTGGGACTTCTGCATCACCTGAATCTTTCTTGTGAGACCTCTGTTATTTTGCCCAGTTTCTGCAGGATACTCTGGATGCACTCTTCAACATCATGATGGAGCATTCTCAAAGTAATGAGTATGACATCCTCGTCTTTGATGCTTTGGTAAGAGAGAGGGGCCGGTGTTTTGTGACATTAGGCGTTAACACAGTGTCTCACTGTGAGAACATGGAGAACTTAAGGCCCACGTGGACTTTTCCATGAATTTTTTTGGAGGCATTGTAACATTCAGCAACCAGGCCAATAAAGGAGTTCCTGTTTCCCTTGTTAGTTTTGAGTTGATTTGAAAGCATGGGCAGAGGGATAAAATGGGAGTGTTCAAATGTTGATGGTGGTTTGGCCCTGGTTGAAAGTACATGAAGTTCAATATCATGAATATTCACTTGGGCTGTCCATGAATTCTGGGAGCGCATCCTTGGTCAGGTTGTAAAGCACCCCAAATGTTTCCTAACTCTTTTACTTTCTTCCTCCTCATTGTCTCCAATTTAGCAGTCAGTACACTCCTCTGCCTATCTAGACCATCTTTCAGTGGGTGGTACACCATTCAGATCTGTCTTCTTACTGTCTTTTGAAATGGTCTGTGCCTCCTCTTGCTGTCCCAGCTCACATCTTTTCAGTGTCATATCAAAATAAACATAAGAAACATCCACATTAAGATGTCAGTGACCAACAAAGTATGAATGTGTCAACCCTTTGTGTCAGTGACATTTACATTTTTAAAGGACTAACTTGGAGACAGCTGTGACTTAGTCCATTGCTTCCCAAGAGGGCTTCCTATAAAGCTAGCCTTACGGAGAAATGTTTCCTGAAGAACACTCACTTGAGAACTCAGGGAAGTGCTGAACCTTGCCCAACTCTCTTGGAGATTTATAGTGCACAAAAGCATGTAGAAGGCTCTGATAACTCCTGCAATAAAGAAGGTAGTCTAAGGTTGATAACTTGAGATTTCTCAAACTCGTCTGGCTGTGAAACCCTTTTATCTTATGAAACCCTTCATGAAACACTTTTTAGAAGAGATGTCGCCATAATGTAAAGGACTAAAGATACGTTAGTGAACTAATTCTTGGGCAGAAGAATTTGATAGGGATTTAGTTGTATTATGTGACTATGACTTCCTGTCCTGGGTCTGCCTCCAAACACTGACTCCTTGCCTCTTTCTGAAGATCTACATAATAGGTCTCATTGCTGACCGGAAGTTCCAGCATTTCAACACTGTCCTGGAGGCTTACATACAACAGCATTTCAGTGCTACCCTAGCTTACAAGTAAGTAACTGCGAACCGTCTACTTGTTCTGCCAGGGTGCCGAGGGCAAAAGAAACTTGAGTCGTTTCTTTTTGTCACCACACTGTGTGAGTTCTGCATTTTCTGACAAAACCCCATCTGGCCTGTGTTATTTGAATTAAATAAAAATACGCAAACTCATAGGTTAGTATGAGTATTTTATGGTGACAGACGTACATGGCAGTGTTTGCTCATTCATTCATTCATTCATTCAGTTAGTCAGCCATCATTTATTGAACAGCTGTTTGTGGTAGTCAAGGCTAGAGAAAAGAAAGTGTATATGACAATTGGCTCAGTATTGCTTATGTATAGAGGGCTGAGGGCTAGAGGTCAAAGATGATGCTGGAAAAGGTGAAGGAGCCTGGAGAAGCAGGCCACGTAGTTCGAAGTCTACCCTGCTGGTAATAAAGAAACAAAGAAAATTCCCAAGCAAAGGAACTCCATGATATTAAAAGAACATTTTCTGTGGGAAGAAAAAACTGAAAAGAACGTCATAACCACCACCATCCCCACTCACAACTTCACTGTGGCTGGTTTATCCAGTGAAAAGATTTTTTTTTCCATTGGTTTTTTTCTTTGCTGGCTTTTTATGGGCAGGAAATACTTATTCATTCCCTGTATTGAATGTATATATATATTTTTTTTCTATGAAAATCTAGTCCTTTGAATGTATATTTTTAAGCAGAGTTATTTTTATGATGTAAATGAGTGAGTGAGCTTGGCTGTACTACCACCTTTAACCTTTGATTGAATGCCTTGTAATTTACTAAGCAAACTAATTACCATGCTGTGGGTTGAAAAGAGATGTATTTTGAAAATATAATCCCTTATTCAGGAAATTGATGACGGTGCTGAAGACTTACTTGGACACCTCCAGCAGAGGAGAGCAATGTGAACCAATCCTAAGAACACTGAAAGCTTTGGAATATGTATTCAAATTCATTGTTCGGTCGAGGACATTATTTTCACAGTGAGTACTTGTTCTGTAAGATTGATTGATTAGCTCTGCAATTCTTCTGGGACACAACAGTATTTGTGCCATTGGAGAAACTCTTTCACAAAATTACAGCCAGCCATTGATTAAAAACAACTTAAAAATCCAACTTAGAGATTTATGAATAGGTGATAATTGTTCCAAGTTCATTTGGAGAGAAAAAAAAGAAATCATGTGTTGAAGAGTTATGTTTCCTCCAGTGAATATGATTTGTGATTTGAGGCGCTTCTGCATTTCACCTAACATTCTTCATTTGATCTGAGATATGATGAAAGCTTTCCAGGAATCTATACTTCATGGGGATGGGAGGCAGGACTCAGAAAATCTGACATTTATTTGGCTCTAGAAGGATGTGCCTAAAGATGAGCTGTTATTTGCAGTTGACCTGCCTGTCAGTGATATCCTAGTGGCCAAAAAGGGAGCTGACATGTTAGAGCACCTAAGAGATTTGATACGTGATGGTCAGTACCACAGAGGTTAGCTGCCCTTTTAAAAGACTTTAAAGATGGAGTCATTTCAATGCGACCTGCAAAATAACGATTTATGTTCATACTAGCCACAAGGCAAAGTTAGGCGGGGGATTGGTGGTTTGTATGACCAAGTTGGCTGTGTGTTATGGGAAATAAGAAGTAGCATACAGGAAACGTACTGTCTGGATTCTTACCAAGCTGACTCAGGGGGAAACAGAATTTTGTTTTATTTTGCACTATTGAAAAATGTCAGGGGTAGTTGGCCTTAGGTATGGCTGGATCCAGATGCATGGTGCCATTCAGTTAGTCTCTGTCTAGATCTTGGCTCTGCTTTCCTTTTGTTGGTCGCCTTCTGAGGCAAGTTGTCCAATGTGGACGCTTCCAGAACCTCAGATTCATATTCTACTAGCTTAAGCAATTCTAGGTTCCCTGTTGTTATACCAAAATCCTATGCCAAGAACTATTTGGTCATGTGCTAAGATCTTAAATAGTGTGAACATGGGAATGAATACATAGATTGTGCACTTATGGTCTCATGTCCACCTCTGGAGCCATGGGTCATGTCAACAAATTATGGTATGAACTTGTTTACTTGGAGGATGGTGTCCCCCCAAGTAGAAGTCTGTAACTCAGCATTTTGACGAAGACTCTGGAAGCTTCATACTCAAAGTCTGCTGAAATAGGTAATCATTTGAGATTCTCCTTTTTAGGAGAATTCTTTGATATTTCAGTTGATGAATAGAAAGAGATGAATGTTTTAAACCATGTCACAAAGCATATGTCACTTCAGTTCAGTTCAGTCGCTCAGTCGTGTCCGACTCTTTGCGACCCCATGAATCGCAGCACGCCAGGCCTCCCTGTCCATCACCAACTCCCGGAGTTCACCCAGACTCGCGTCCATCGAGTCAGTGATGCCATCCAGCCATCTCATCCTCTGTTGTCCCCTTCTCCTCCTGCCCCCAATCCCTCCCAGCATCAAAGTCTTTTCCAATGAGTCAACTCTTCGCATGAGGTGGCCAAAGTACTGGAGTTTCAGCTTCAGCATCATTCCTTCCAAAGAAATCCCAGGGCTGATCTCCTTCAGAATGGACTGGTTGGATCTCCTTGCAGTCCAAGGGACTCTCAAGAGTCTTCTCCAATACCACAGTTCAAAAGCATCAATTCTTAGGCTATTTTAAAATTGAAGGATCTGTTTCAATTCCTCTATTTTGTCAGATAGTCAAGGTGAAGATTGTGTATTGAAGTCTAAAGGGTATTCTTCCAAATTCAAGAGATACTTGTCAATTATTTGAAAAACAGCAGGGGACAATTGTGAGTCTTGGAAGTGTTCAAGGATTCAAATATTGTAATTCCAGATTAGGCCATGATATCTTATCCCATCTCCAAGTGAGAGCTTTAGATCTAACAAGAACGTTTTTTCTGTGTGTCATATCTTACGCCTCAATTTGTCCTTTTGATTTCTGTCTCTTCTATCCATTCCTCCCTTCCTCCTTCCCTCCCTCCCTCCCTCCTTCCTTGTCTTACCTCTCTTAGTCTTTGTCTGTTTTTTCCAGTGGAACACAGGGCATTTGTACATTTGCTTTCTTCTTTTCTACCTGAAGGTCTCTCATCTTGCAAAGGCCCCAGATCTTCATTCAGTACAAATTCAGTGCTATTGGCACTCTAAGTGATTTTTAGCTTCTTAAGAAGAGGGATAATCTGTTATTCTCTGCTGTACAACCAGCATAGAATATATAGAACATAATTGATAACTCAAAAAATGTCTGTTGGATGAAGCGCATTTTGGGGACTAGGAGATGTCTTTAAGGTGACCCAGACATAATCTTGAATCTTTTCTCATGAACAGAAATATAGGCTGACCAGCAAGGAGTGTCTGGGACCTCATGCTGAGGTAAGGTAGATCTTGCTCATTCTAGACTCTTTCATGATGAATTCTCTTCAGCAGAGCCTCAAGGACATTGGGAAGTAATGGTGGTATTTCTGCAAACTAAGAGGACATTTTATTTGCAAATGGTAGATAGCTCTTTCAGTGCTTTGAGATTTCTAAGCCAGCTGGTAGGAAATCGTTAATCTAATTACTGCTCTCAGAGCTTATTGTGTCTGGTATTGTGTTTCTGTTTCCTGTCATTCCTTTCTCTTCTTCCCTCATGTGCACAGTTACAGCTGATCCATTAGCTGTTCCTTACCATCTTGTCTTTGCGCATACTGCACACGAGCATTTACAGGGGCTAGGGATTTTCCTGTATCAATATGCAGGATGCAGTTGGGTAAGAGAGGAAGAAAACTTGTTGAGAAGGACTGGAATTTTTAAAAGGACTGTTCATTTCTAGCACATCAGTTCAGTTCAGTTGCTCAGTCGTGTCTGACTCTTTGTGACCCCATGGACTGCAGCACGCCAGGCTTTCCTGTCCATCGCCAACTGCTGGAGCTTGCTCAGACTCATGTCCATCAAGTCAATGATGCCACCCAACCGTCTCATCCTCTGTTATCCCCTTCTCCTCCTCCTGTAAGCTTTTCCATCATCAGGATCTTGTCCAGTGAGTCAGCTCTTCGCATCAGGTGGCCACAGTGTTGGAGCTTCACCTTCAGTGTCAGCCAGAGAAAATGATTTTCCTGTCCCCTCTTCTTGAGTCACTAGCTCCTGAGTCCAAGTCTGGGTGGGTGTCTCTGGCACATGCCTGTACCGTAGTTACAGTGGAGCAGGTTTGAGCTTCTGTCAGAGGGAAAAAATGTGGAGAATTCTAAATTGTAGGAAATGTGTCCAGAAATGCTGAGTGGCCAAAAACGTGACCAATATCCACTGGGCTTTTCCTGAACGACTGACACCCTGGGAGGTATAGTGCATAGTGAGGAATACTCAGAAGGAGCTGAAGTGATTCTGTTCTGGGTGTTGAGATTCTCCACAAAACCCCTTGCGGTGACTTTTTATCCTGAAACTCAGACAGCCAGATGAGCAGATCCCCAGGGTTTCCGAGTCTGGAATTAGAGTCTGCAGTAGCCTGTGCTTCCCTTACCCACGTGATGGACATTCCCGTAAGAGCACCCCTTCCTGTGGCCAGGCACATAAAACAGACTGCAGAGTTCCTAGAAGCCTGACTTCTCAAACAAGAGAAGATCAAGAGCCCAGGTCTGCAACAGCATTGGCGTCCGCATGTCTGTGCTGCTTACGAAGCCTGGCCCTGCTGTAGGCTGGAGCGCAGGGGTTGCTGTGGGATGTGGCTATGCTCACTCTGTCTTGGGCAGTGTCGGCTCAGTGATGGGCAGTGCTTACCCTGCACACTTCCGTCCCCATAAGCACCTGCCTTAGTGAGTGACCCAGGCTCTCTGAGCCTCAATTTCCCTATTTGTGAATGAGGATAAACCAGCTTTATCCTAGTGTTCTGATGGTGAAATGAGATTACATGCACAAAGTTTCTCTGTACTATCTGATATTTATTCTACAAGCAAAATAAATTTGTTAGCTGTTATTATGTTTTCACCTAGTAGAGACAGAAAGGGCTCTTGTTTCAAACACTCAAAGTAGAAAGTAAAAGTCTTGTGTCTTGATTCATGCTCAGAGTTTGGTTTACTGTTCGTGCTATACGACACGCTTCTTGCTCTGTAATTTTTAGGAAGAGGGACGCCTTTACCAGGCGTCAGTGCTTTCTGAGGCCCTCAGTGGAGGGAGTATTTACAGCCCCATGAATTCATCTGGGTCTCTTGCTGGCCCCTTGCGTGGCCCCCGCTGTGTCTGCAGTTCCCACGTGCCTTGTGTGTATGCTGGCCCAAGCAGCTGTGTGCCCAGCTCTCTCTGTTCCTTGCCTGCTCTGCTAGTCTTTTCAGACCTGCTTGGTTCTTGCTTCCTTCTCCTCCTCCTTTTCGCCCTCTCCGGAGGGCTGCTCTGCCGTCACATGCTCCTCCTTCACCACGCTCATCCACACCCGTGGCTTGGGAGGCGGTCAGCTCTGGGCTCAAAGGCACCATCTTTGGAGCTAGGCTGCTTGGGTTTGAATTCTGCATTTGAATCCTACCACTGCCGATTACTAAGGTTTATGACTTTGGACGGATACTTAATCTGCTCGAAGCTCAGTTTCCTTGTGTATCAAACAGGCATGTACTGAACAAGCAACAAGCCTTTCAGGGTGGTTGTGCAAATGGATGAACTGATGGGCAGCTGGCAGCTGGACAGAGCCTGTTGCATAGCAAGTACCCCCAGCTCTGATTCCCTGCTTGGTGCACTTCACCCATTACCTCCATCAGCCTTCACACACATGCTCATCTCCCGACTTCATCTCCTTCTCTCACTCCATGAGAGGCCTCCCTGCTGTGCCTCCAGCTCCCACTGCAGGGTGTTTGCACCCTTCCCCAGACACCCACTGGCTCACCCCCTGACCTCTCTTACAGCTTTATTCAAATGCCTCCTCACGCCCCTGTGTAGGATGGTACCCACCGCCCCTGGCACTCTTGATTGCCCTCCTGCTCACTCTGCTTTTTGTCAGTTTTCCTGGAACCGATCACATGTTATAAGTTATGACATCCTAGCCCTCTCCCTGCTAGAGCGTCAGCTCCATGAGTCTGATTATTTTGTTCTAAGCGCTGTGTTGTTCTCAAGTACTGAGAACAGCACCCAGCACATAGTAGGTATGCTCAGTTGCTCAGTCATGTCCGGCTCTTGGCGACCCCATGGACTGTAGCCCGCCAGGCTCCTCTGTCCATAGGATTCTCCAGGCAAGAGTGCTGGAGTGGGCTGCCATGCTCTCTTCCAGGGGATCGTCCTGACTCAGGCATCAAACCCATGTCTCTGTGCCTCCTGCATTGGCAGGTGGGTTCTCTACCACTAGTGCCACCTGGGAAGCCCCACATAAGAGGCACTCCTTCAGTAAGAAATGGGACAGCACATCTATCCCCCTTTCACAGATGAGGACGCCGAGGCTCGATTCAAGCTCAAAGGTCACACAGCCAAGAATCAGTAGGGCAAGCTTCACATTCCACCTCATCTGAATAAGCAGATTCAAGAGGTGGAACTGGACCATGTGAGTGTGAGTGGGGCTGGCCAGGAGGAGCTGTCCTGGGAGGGAGCAGCTCTGGCTGGAAGGGTCAGCTGCTGCGAGCTGCTGGGGCTGCTGCGAGGCGCAAGGCTGTGTGGGTATAAGTGCTACCATCCACCCCTAAGCACAGCAGGGCTTCAGTGAAGACAGAGATGACTTGGAGCAGGGGTTTTCAGGAAGGGTGTCCCCCCATCATGGTGAAGCTGCCCCTGCTACCCTGGCTTTGTCTGCATGATCTCCTAAGAATGAAGGAAAGCTGTTGTGGGGCTGCCCCGGCCGAGCTCACATACTTTGGAAACAAGTCAGGGATAAAGGAGTGCACTGAGCACCCTCACAGGAGCAGCAGGGTCTCCAGGGGTCTCCCTGCTCCCCAGCCCTCCACTGCCCTGGGAAGGCTGGCCGCGGCAGGCACCGTGCTGTTCATCTGCACCGGGGCTGCTGCTCCATTAACACAGGCTGGGAGGAGCATAGCTCTCACCTCGAGCAGACGCCCGCTAGCCTGGCTGTGTGGCGTCCTTGCCCTTTCTCTAATCGCCTGCAGCAGCAGATGACTCCATGCTCCCTGATGCCCGCTTTTGCCTGTTTATTTTGCATCTTGCTTTATTCTTCCTGTCCTGGCCTCCCCCTCCCCTCCTCCGTCTCCACCTCATCTTTCCACCAGTTCAATTTCTTCTTATGTAAATATTATATACTAGCCTATCCTTCAGGTCATGAATATGTTAGGCAGCAAGGCTGTACGCATAAAACTCAGGCATGCCCAGTGTAGCCTGCAGTCAGAGAGAATACATAAGCCTCTGCCTTTTTAAACAAATGTGAATTTAACTCGAAGGTACCTGCCAGTGTGATTTGTTTTCATTGTTCAGATATGAGTAAATATTAAAATGTAATCATCTGTTTATGTTGAGGATGGGTCGGCATGCTGGTCATATTGCTATTCCTGTTTCTCTTGCATGTAATTTGTTTGCATATTAATTCCATTTTTTCCTGTGTGAGCCTTGGTTTTCAGCTTTGAATATAATCTCACTTTGTGATGACAGTAATGGCTCAGTGCAGTTAAAGGAATTATTTTATGATAACATTAACTTGGCATCAGATCAGAATGGAGAAAACTGTCATCAAACGGATATCATCAAGGGGTTACTTTTCTTTAATTTATTATCTATTTAATGAGTTTCTACAGCGCAGAGGGGAAGTAACAGCCTGTTTCTTACAAACATATGTGAAAGCACTTTGAAAATCATTAAGTAAATTGTCCTTATTGTAACATGAAATTGCACGTATACATGCACTTTAAAACAGCTTTCTTTCTCCTTTGTATATGGAGATACTGATAAACTTTTATTAAGCACCTATTATGTGCTAAGGACTTTGTTAAGTGTGAGGAGCTCTTAAATGAATGTCAGCCTTCCTCATGTACTGGAGTTCAGTGGGCAAGACAGACACGCATGCCGGCAGTCACATGCCAGCGTGCCTGGAATAAGCAGTGAGATATGATTCAGCAGAAGCTTGCAAATGGTTCCTGGGGGCAGACAGGTTTGAATGACAGACTCTGCCTCAGGAGGATCTGTCATTCTTCTCAGAGGAAGTGATCTTTTAAACTAGACATTGAAAGGTATTTATGAGTTCTGCCCATGGAAGAAAGGAGAATCTAAAATTCCGAGTAGAAGGAACAACATATGATACAGAACTTAGGCTGAGGACCCTTTATAAAGCCTCTCCTTTGTGTGTGCCCCTGTATCATTCTTCACTGTACCTCACGGAATACCCACGACAGTCCTGCCCAGTGTCAGTATTGTTAAATTAGTTTTATATTCACTTTACAGAGAGGGAAATTGAGGCCCAGAGAGGCACAGAAAGTGACTCTAGGTCACGCAGTTAGATGTCGGCAGGGAGGGATCCGACATCAAAGTCTCAGTTCTTTATTTTATCCTGTGCCCACCAACGAACAGCACTTTTGTGGAACCATGGCTGGTGGGTAAAGCTGCGGTGGTGGAGGAGGGAGGATGTGTTCAAGTGAGCAGTTGAAGCTGGATCGGGAAACACCTTGAAAGTCAGACCAAGGAGTCTGACGTCACCATCTGTGCTTGGGGGTGTTGGCATAGATGCTGCTCTCCTCAGTCAGAGTGCAGGGTGCTGCCCCGGATGGGAGGGTACAGACTCATCCCCTGGGATCAGATGAAAATAGTAAAGTTTCTTAATTTTGTCCTAAGATGAAGAAGTTAAACTTTATAACATTTGACTTAGAATAGTAAGTGGATATAAACAGGCATGTAAATCATACTTAAACATTTTTTTCTCATAGGAACAGCTTTGGAAACTGCTGTTTATGGCAGTGGGGAGCCATCACAATTCTAAAGCAGGGGGTTAACATGATTAGATTAATGTTTTAGAAAGATTAGTGCAGAAGTAAGGTTAGTACGAGGGCTTCCCTGGTGTCTCAGACAGTAAAGAATCTGCCTGTAATGTGGGAGACCTGCGTTTGATCCCTGGCTTGGGAAGATCCCTTGGAGGAGGGCATGGCAACACACTCCAGTGTTCTTGCCTGGAGAATCCCAGTGGACAGAGGAGCCTGGTGGGCTACAGTCCACGGGGTTGCAAAGAGTCAGACATGACTGAACGACTAAGCACAACACAGCACAAGGTTAGTACATGGGTGATGGAGGAGGGGAGGCAGGAGCTCAGTAATGAGGCTACTGTAATAACCCAGGTGAGAAGACTTGAACTGAGACAGTCACAGTGAGGCTGGAGAAGAAGGGAAGCGAGAAGGTAAGGGTTTACAAATGGCAGGACTGCCCAAACTAATTGAACGTGTGAATGAAATTGATGGAGAGGGACCATCGGCTGACCTGACACTGCACTTTGTGGTCCATTTTATCAGGTTCTGCTCATCAGCATGATGAGTGAAGGGAGGAGGAGGTTTGGGGGAGAAGACAACGTGTTTGGGACATGTGAAACTGGTGGTATTTACTGGCATGGCCAGATGGAAATGCACAGCAGGCTGTTAGATACAGATCTGGAGTTCAGGGGAGTGGAGAATGGAGATACGGTTTTGGTAGAAATTGATCTCCTTTGGTAGAAAGAGGCATTTGAAGCTGTAGCACAAGGTGAGCAATGCTATAAAACTCAGATTGAAATGCAGGAGATTAGCATATTGGAAGGATGACGAGGGGAGAGTCCTGGGGAAGGAGGATGAGGAAAGGAAACAGGAAGAATTGGCATTACAGGGAGGGGCCAGGAAAGGGAACATTTCCAGGAGGGTGTGTCAGAAGTGTCAACCTTTACTGTGAGGTCCTGGGAACTGAAAACTGATGAGAAGCAAGGTATTTCACATTTAGGAGATCTTTGGTTAATCAGCCAAACCTCTCCCAGAGCTTAGCCTCTTTCCTAATATCCAGCCAGGAGGCCACTGTGGGCAGAGGGATCAGGCTTTGACTGATTTCCAGGCATCTGCATGTGAATCACTTACACTGTGGGTTGCTCTTTGCCAGGGTATACTCCTGGACTGCCTTTCCCCCACCATCCCTCAGAAGCTGATCCAATTGCTTGCTATTTGTTTCCAGTCTCACACTCTGGTTACAGCATAAGGTAAAATGCTGGTCTTATTTGCTTCCATTGTCCCTTGAAATGGTTTAATTTTGCAGAACAAGATGCCATAGATAGTTAAGGGAAAAAGCTTGCTGACAGAATCTTTGCCTTTGCACAAAAATAACTGTTTCTGTCAAATGCTAAGGTTGACAATTCCTCAGAGAATGACTTGGGTGGTAGATCAATTTACTGATAAACATGTAGCTTTGTGAAATGTGCTTGCAAATCCCTTGTAACTAAATACGAACATGCAGTATAAGAAAGGGTCTAGTTTGCCAGATGGGTGAAATTCACCAGGCTCACCTAATTGTGGGGGATGCTAAACTGAGTCAAAGGACTCAATATACTCTATGATCTCTTTCAAATACACTTAAGGCAGGAATCACCCCAAGTAGAACTTGTTTCCTTAATAGGAAGTACTGAATAATAGTAAGATTGTATAGAAAAACTGGAACAAAATTTTGGCCAACCTAATACGTTACTCAGTTGTTTCTTATTGTGTCTTTGGGATGGATGGGAAGTTAAAAAGGATTAGTTATGGGGTACATAAGATCACTTTTCCTTCAGATCTCCAAACTAGTTCTTCTGTGTCTCAGATCTACTTGCCTAACACAGCCAGGTGCAAAGACATTCATTCAATTCAGTTGTATTTTTCATTCATTCAGTAAACATTTTTGAGTCTTACTATTTGGAAGTTCTATGCTAGGATACTGCGGTAAACAAGACAGATATAGCCCTGCCCCCATGCTTCCCTTATATAATACCATGGGAGATAAAAACTAAAAAATAAACATCAAGTCACTGCAAACCATGACAAATGCTGGTAAGAGAATTAAATAAGTAGTTGAGATAGGTGGTCCAGCGCCGCCGTAAATAATTCCAATAACTGCTTGTATATTGTGGGCCAGTGGCCTAACCTCTGTGACTTAGTTTCCTCATCTAAATTGGGATTACTTCACAGTGCTATTGTGAGGATTCTGATGAAGTGACATTTACACTGAGATGGGAAGGATGGGGATAGTCCAGCCACACAGGGATGGAAGGAAGAGTCCTTAAGGGAGAGAGAGTCTGAGCAAGTAAGCTTGGATGAGAAAGCACTTCAGCGAGTTGTCTTTTTTCCCCCAGAAGGTTAGAGAAGACTTGGACTTCTAGCTGATGTCATGGTAAAGAATCTGCCTGCCAATGCAGGAGACGCAGGAGACATGGGAGTGATCCCTGGGTGGGGTGGGTCCTCTGGAGTAGGAAACGGCAACCCACTCCAATATTCTTGCCTGGAAAACTTCATGGACAGAGGTGCCTGGCAGGCTGGAGTCCACATGATGGCAAAGAGTCGGACAGAATTGAATACACTCATGGGCACGGACAGGGAAGACTAGTGTGGCTGAAGCATTGAGAGCACAGGGGAGGTTAGGAGAAACATTAGCTTGAAGGGAGAGCCAGAGCCTGCCTCGCAAAGTTCATTCTGAGTGTATTACGAAGCCCCCGAACAGCGTCTAGCTGAAGGTGCTCATGTGGGGCAGCGTGCTCACGCTGGAGGGGGAGTGTCTCGTCATTGCACTCGTGTCCTGTGCCTCATGAGGGGTTGGGGGCAGCTGCCTGGTCTAACGCTGAGGGGAAACTGAGGCTGAGTGTAGAGCTGGCTGTAGACGGAGCTGTGACTGTTCAGTGCACCTGAGATGGGCAGCTCCGTGGAAAGTGACAGAATTGCTAATCCCTGAGTTAATTAATTACATAGCCCAGGATGGGAGTAAAGGACTCTGAGTACCAGCAGAGTGCTTATTGTTCTACAAAGCATTTGTGTTTTAGATTATAGTAATTCCATACTTAAAGTTGAAACATGTGTGTTTCATAAACCCCCACAACCCTTTGTGGTTACCCCCTGTAAGATTCAAAGACATAAACTACCCATATTTGATTGGGTGAGGAAACACACAGGCTATACAACCTCACTTTGAGTAATCCCTTCAGGTTGGTTTGTTTGCTTCAGTATGTCATCTCTGCTAAGCGTTATTGTTCTACAGTCACAACGTTTACAAATTTTTTTAACACCATATATGTTTTAGCAACCATGAATTATTGGTTGTAGTTTTGGACAAGTTTTTAAAAATACAGAGTCACCGCTCAACGATCTGTGAATATGAGGGTCTAGAGACCCGTATTACCCTAGGTTGCAGATAGTGTAGGTCACCTGATTTGAGCATCAGAGTACACTATGCTGATATGCATTCTTGTCTACGGGGAAATTGTCCTCAGAAGAACATTTTTCCAAATCACAGTTTGCTAAGCTAAATAGTATCATTGATTGTTGTTTCCTGATTTCCTACCAGGTGGGCATTCTGGAGGAAGGGCAGAGCTGCCAGTCCTGGGTACCTTAGGGGTGATAAAATGAAGAGCTTGTCCACAATCAAATGTATTTTGTGAACAACCCGTAGATAGTAACATTCTTGTGTCAACAGTTCAGAATATCCCAGGTAGCATGAGCTTTTTATATTGCTAACCTCTCTCTCTTCCTTTCTCCCCTTGATGTTTACAGCATAGAACTCTTTTGTATCCCTTATACTTCTCAGACCCTTTGGAGGTCCTCAGTGCTCATTTTGGCCTAATCTTCCTTTAACTCAACTCCCTCTCCCTAGGTGACTGAATTCAAACCTATTTCTTCAGCTATAGAGTCTGTGCAGATCACGCAGAAATCCAGCTTGACCTCCTCACCAAGTTCCAGATCTGTGTGTCTGATAGTTCACTCGATATATTTTGTATTTCAAAGACAACCAAAGTTAGCATAGCCAGAACCTAGCTCATGACGTCCCTTCTTCTCACTGACCAGTAGCTCACCATGTTGTTTGAAGTGCACAAATGGGATTTTTTGACAGTTCTTGTTTTGTTGGCCTTCTCCCCCATATAATCTACCATCAAGTCCTAAACTTTTCCCCTCTTAAATGTCTCTCAAATTCATCCACATCTTTCCATCTTCACTACCAACTTCCTGTTTATAGCTCTCATCACCTCACGCCTGGATCACTGTTAGCGCACCCCAGTGATCTTGCTGCTTCCATCGGTGCCCTCGTAGAGTCTGTTTGCTGTTGAGCCCTTTGAATTTGCTAAGTAGACAATTATAGTATCTGTAAATATAGGAAGCTTTGTTTCTCTCTTTCTAATTCTTTTTCTCCTTATCTTACTGCCTTAGCTAGGATTCTAGACCAATGTTGAATAAAAATGGTGATCTATATTATGTATCGGATTTAAAAAATAGATGCCTTTAATCAGTTTAAGGTAGTACCTTTGTATTATTAACTCGACAGTAATGTTCATCAATATTGCATTTTATTGTGATTGCTGATGTTTTGAACTTATTTGTATCATTTTAGATGTGCATCTTCCTCAACACTCTGATTTTTCTGTCCTTTTTTCTTTCTTTTGAATTGTCTTCAATTTTCTCACTTGCTTTTTTCCCCTTTATTAGGCTGAAAGTTATACATTTTCTATCTAATTCTACTAGTGGCTAGTTAGATATTCTATCATACATATTTAGCTTAATAAAAATCTGAAGTTAATATCTTCACAGTCCTTCTGAATAATAAAAGATTTTAAAAGACACTGCCACTTCCTTCTTAAATATTATGCTAGAATTGTGTGATACTTCAGTTTTGCCTTTTTTTCTGGTAATTCCACAGATTAGACCTTATTATTGTTTTAAGCAGTCAGTATTTATTCATATGATTTTGCTAATAAAAATTCAACACCACGATACTTTAATGTAAAAGTAGTTACGGTGGCAAATTTCGTGTTGTGTTTTCTTATCCCAGTGGGAATAACATCACTTCTCCTGTCGTCTTTGATCTTCCATATATGTTTTTCTTCTCCTTCAGGTAAATATTATTAATCATAAGAAATTTTATTGGTAGGGTCTCTGATTTTATTCTGAAACTTGGAAGGAGTTTCCCTGGACATAGACTTCTGGTTCTTTTTTCCACTGTGATTGCTGTAAGGGTTACCTCTCAGCCTTGCTGTTGTTCCTTTATAGGCATGGTGTTGCTTTTCTCTCTGGTGGCCTTTAAGATCATCTCTTTTTCATTGATATTCTGTATTTCTCAGTGTTATACTTCAGAATGAGTTTGTTTATACAGCTAGAAATTAGTTTTCCTGGATCTGGAGTTTGGTATTTGTAATACCAATTTTAAAGCATTTCTCATTCATCATTCTTTTCAATTGTATTTTCCCCATATATCCTATTATCTCTCTGAAGTATCAGCTAATGTATGTTAGACTTCATATTCTCCATGTCTCATAAACTCTCATATTTTCTATCTTTTTGGCTTTAGGGATTCATCCTGGTTAATTTCTTTGAACTTACTTTCCAGCCAGTTTTCCTCTTTAACAACATCTAATATACTGTTTGACTCATTGACTGAAATTTTTTATTTTAATCATTATATTATTTATTTTCAGAAAATCCATAGGATTCTTATTCAAATATAATTTAAAGTTTTTTTGTTTCTTGATCATGTTTCAAGCATTCTTTCTACTTTTGAACATATTAAATATGAGAGTTAATATTCTTTGTTGTATAACTCCAATAGGAAGAATGTTTGTGAGACTAATTCTGCTGTTTCTGTTTTGGGTGACCATGATTCCTTGTGCATTTTGTTGTCATTATTATTTTATAAAGATTTTCTTTGATGAAAACCATCTTAAAAATCTTTATTGAATTTGTTGCACTATTGCTTGTGTTTTCTTTCTTTCTTTATCTTTGTTCCTGATTTTATTTATTTATTCTTTAGATTGAAGGATCACTGCTTTACCAAATTGTGTTGGTTTCTGCCAAATATCAAAATAAATCAGCCATAGGTACACATATGTCCCCTCCCTCTTGACCCTCCCTGCCATCTCCCTCCCCATCCCACTCCTCTCCATTGTTACAGAGCTCCTGTTTGAGTTCCCTGAGTCACACAGCAAATTCCCATTGGCTGTCTCTTTTACTTATAGTAATGTAAGTTTCCGTGTTACTCTCTCCATACACCTCGCCCTCTCCTTCCTACCTGCTCCCGCGTCCATAAGCCTGTTCTCAAATATCTGTTTCTCCATTGCGGCCCTGCAAATAAATTCATTGGTACTGTCTTTCTAGATTCCATATGTATGCGTTAATATATGATATTTGTCTTTCTCTTTCTGACTTACTTCACTCTGTATAATAGGCTCTAGGTTCATCTACCTCATTAGAACTGACTGTTTTAATTTTTCGACCACGAGGCATGTGGGATCCTAGCTCCCTGACCAGGTATCAAACCCACACACCCTGCATTGGAAAGTAAAGTCTTCATCACTAAACCACCAGGGAAGTCCCTGTTATTATTTTTTAAACTTTATTCCCTTTCAACTTTGTTAGTTGTTAGGTATTTTTAGCCTTGAATTAAAGTTTTTATTTTTTTCCAAAGAAAATAAAAATTTCTTTCTGTGGTTTACCTGGGGGACACTAATAACCAGAGACCTCTTTAAGTCAAAATTTCTCCTTGACAATCCAAGTGAGGCACGTGAATTTGGAAAAAACACAACCACAAATAAACACAATCCAGGTGAGGACTGGAGGTATGTTTTCCTTCTCTACCAAACACCAAGTTTCCTTGCTGTTTTTTTTCATGCAATAGATTTATTTCTCACCCTTCTTTATAGGAAGCTCTGGCAACATGGGACATCAGCTTATTTCTGGGGTCTCCAATATGGAGAAGGAAATGGCAACCCACTCCAGTATTCTTGCCTGGAGAGTCCCACGGACAGAAGAGCCTGGTGGACTGCTGTCCATGGAGTCGCACAGAGTCGGACATGACTGAAGCAACTTAGCATGCATGCATGCCTTGGAGAAGGAAATGGCAACCCACCCTAGTATTCTTGCCTGGAGAATCCCAGGGACAGAGGAGCCTGATGGGCTGCTGTCTATGGGGTCACACAGAGTCGGGCACGACTGAAGCGACTTAGCAGCCAATATTTAGGCTCCAGGACTGATCACATTCCTTTCTTCCTCAAGCAGCCATCTGCACAGGAGTTTAAGGAACTGGGGTTGAGCCAGTGCCTCAGAGGCAGAAGCTGGCTTCATTGCTCTGAGTGTGTTCCTCCTCTATGGGTTCTGTACTTTGTTGACCGTTCATGGCCTCATTTTAAAAATCCAGCTTTGGTAGTCATTTTCACCGAGAGGCTCTCCACGGCACTGTCTTCACTACAATGCCAAAAGTGGAGATCTTTTAATGCCATTGCAGCCACAATGGTCTTTTGACATTTCAGGTCTGATGGAGGCGCTCACCTTCTCAAAATCCTCCAATTTCTTCTCATTGCTCTCAGAATGAAGGCAAAGCTTCCCATGACTTGGGAAGGTCTGTGGGTCTGGCCCCTGGCTGCCTGCTGGCCTCGCTTCACCCAGCTTACCCAGATTCTCTCCACGCTGGATTCAGGGGCCCCCACTCGGTCCCTCTGACTCGCTCGGCTCCCTTCTGCTGCAAGGCCTGTATGCCTGCTTTCCTGGGGATGGAATGCCCCTTCTCCCTATCTCCTCATTTTCTCTCACTCTCATTTCCTGGGTCACCTCAAGCATCACTCTCTCAGGGAACCTCTCCCTGTCCTTCTCTGGGTCAAATCTCTTCCTATTCTCACTGTCCATGCATTTGTTTTCAAGTATGTACCGCAAACACACACTTGTTGAGCACCTACTATATGATGATGGCTGTACTATCAAGGAATTTGAAAAGAGAAATAAAAATTGACACCCAAATGCCTACACAAGCTTCCGTTTTACATATTTGGGTATTGATTTTTGTTTCCTTTTATAGATTCCTTGACAGCATTATTGGTATACAGTAGTTGCTCAACTAACATTTATTAGTTGAATAAGTTTTCTAATACCTGCTCAAGCCAAGTAAAGTTTTCCTTCTGGGTTTTGGGGACTCCATTACGGTTTTAGTTTCCCCTCCCTCCTCCTTCATGGCTTGCTTCCTGGAGTGGCTGCTGCGCTCTGCTCTGGGTTCTCGGCCGGGCATGCACAGCTGTGTCAGCAGTGTAAGGGCACTGTAGGTCAGAGCCCCTCTTCCGGGATCAACATTCTCCTCCTCCTGATGTGACTTAATGGAATAATCTGGTGGCTCCTCCAGTGTAATAAGTGTCAGAAGGCAGCCTCTCCTAAACGCTGGAAGCCAGCAGACAGCGTGTGGAAGGTCTGCCTGGGAGCCTTGGTCTGCTGCACACACTGCGGGCCTTGCTTCTCTGAATCTGAGTTTTTGCCTTTCTCCCCCATTTTGGAGGCATCCATGGGGCAGAAGGAATATGTGCCTTGTTATTAATTCACAGGTCGTCTCAGGCCTGGGAATCTAAAGCCAGTAAAAAGGTTTTCAGTACGTGGGTACCTGTCAACTTTTTCCCTCCAAGCCTACAGCTTCTAAAAGGCCTGTAACTCAGCATTTATTCTTCCCTACATTCAGCACCAACACATTTTATACCTGTCTCAGGCATGCTGGGCAGTGAAACCTGGTTCTTCTTTTTAAGCCCTTGACTTAAAAATGAATGTTTCCATCTTGTTAAAAAATTAGTCTTGTGATCAAGGTTTGGTTTGCATTAGCAATTAAGTGTTTACCCAACAAATATTTATTGAATAGCCACTAGACCACTCTTCCAAGCACTGGAAAAATGACAGAGAATCATGGAGACACGTGGGACTTTTACTCTAGATGGGAAGGGAGTCATTAAGCAGGTTGCTGTGTGGCAAATGTGAAATTAAGAAAGGTGTGCGTGTATGAGATGCCTTGAGAGCATGTAACAATCAAATCATATCATGAGGTCATGGAGGTGTTCTGGAGGAAGTTCTGTCCAAGCTGTGACCTGAGTGATTAGTAGGAATTGGCAGGTAAAGAGAAAGCTGAAAGGAGGTCCCTGAGACAGTAGAGCTTTGGCTTAATTGAGGTGAAGAAAGGCGGAGTGGCTGGAATTCAGTGGTGGAGGCATTAGGCAGAAGATTGCCTAGAAGGACAGTAAGGGATAGACCTTGACGATCCTTGAAAGTCAGGCCATGGAATCTGGACAATATTCTGAGGGAAAGAGGGAGCTATTAAGGGATTTTTGACAAGAGAATAATATGATGGCATTTGTGTTTTTAGAGTGGTCCCTCTGACCATTGTGTAGAAAATGGATGGAAAGGGATTAAGAGTGAAGGAAGGGAGGTGGTTCAGAAACCTCTACAAATGAGAGGTAATGGGGACTTGGATGAAAATGGTGCTGATGAAGATGAAGAATAGTAAATGGCATTGGTGGCTATAGTCAGCAATGTTGTATCACAGCGGTTCCCAGCCTCCTGGCCCTGGGTGGTGCTCATCTGTGGCCTGTTGGGAACTGGGCCACAGAGCAGGAGGTGAGCGGTGGGTGAAGATTAAATCATTCCACCTCCCAGTTCAAGGAAAAATTGTCTTGCATAAAACCGATCCCTTTTCGGTGACAAAAAGGTTGGGGACTGCTGTTGTATTATATACTTGAAAGAGCAGATTTTACATGTTCTCAACACACACACACAATTCTGTGGTTATGAATGTGTTGACCAACCTCATTGTGGCAGTCCTTCTACCGCACATTCTTGTATCAAGTTATCACATGGTATACCTAAACCTAGAGCTTCCCTGGTGGCTCAGAGGTTAAAGCGTCTGCCTCCAATGCGGGAGACCTGGGTTAGATCCTCGGGAAGATCCCCTGGACAAGGAAATGGCAACCCACTCCAATACTCTTGCCTGGAGAATCCCATGGACAGAGGAGCCTGGTGGGCTACAGTCCACGGGGTCGTAAAGAGTCAGACAGGACTGAGCGACTTCACCTTCACCTTCATACCTAAACGTACACAGTTTTATATGTTAATTATACTCAGTAAAACTACCGAAAATGGCACTTGGTGCCCGACAGATCCTCAGGCTCTTGAAGACCCACCCGTACCTACTCCGGGCCCTGACTTGGGCACTGATGCGGCCCTGCCATGGGGGGGGGGCTCGGCAGTGTGAGCAGGCTTGGTGTTAGATGATTGTCATACCCCATCCTGACTCTGACGGTAGAAGCCAGTTAGGAGTCCTGGAGGTTTTCCTCAAGGGTCGTGTGGTCTCCTTAGAGGTAAGGGAACCAGTGCTGGAGCGAAGTGAGCTGTGAAGGTCTCTGGCTTAGAGCTCAGTCTGGGGACTCAGGCAGCAGCTCTTTCTGCCACCCTGCTGTCTCCTGGCACCTTGCCCGGCCCTCAGCCTTCCTACCACTCAGACGAGGTCCCCAAGAACGCGAACCTTGGAGTGTTTGGACTTGATACTGCCTCAGGTGTTCTCAGATTTCATAACAGAGTTTTACTGCACATGCATTTTTAAAACCAGCACCATTAGTAAAGAAAATGTTAAAAATTCTATGTAACTCTACATGCCAAATGTCAAGGCTCTTCGTGGAACAAGAGCAGGGGTTAATCTTGTTAGTCAAGGGTTAATCTGGGGTTAATCATACTTCTCGGGAAGCTGCAGACTGAAAGGGCAAAGTTCAGATGGTTTTGGCATGATCACCATTTAGAGTAATTCTGACTTGACATTTCTCAGGCCAGTGTCCCTCTGGCTTCAGTCCAGGCCGTGAACCAGGAAGTAGGTTAGAAATCAGCATCTTGACCTCATGACTGTGAAGGGACATCTGCCTCCAGGTGTGTGGCCTCGAGCTGCCACTCCTGCTCCAGTCCAGCTCCCATGATGAGAAGGCGAGAATTCAGGAAAGACTCTGGGGAAAGGTTTGTCGGAGAAGGCGATGGCACCCCACTCCAGTACTCTTGCCTGGAAAATCCCATGGATGGAGGAGCCTGGTGGGCTGTAGTCCATGCGGTCGCTAAGAGTCGGACACAACTGAGCAACTTCACTTTCACTTTTCACTTCCATGCATTGGAGAAGGAGATGGCAACCCACTCCAGTGTTCTTGCCTGGAGAATCCCAGGGACGGGGGAGCCTGGTGGGCTGTCATCTATGGGGTCGCACAGAGTCGGACACGACTGAAGCGACTTAGCAGCAGCAGCAGCAGCAACAATAGAAGGAACTGAAAGCCAAGAAACATTCACTCGCTCTCCCGACCCCCAGAGAGTAGATAGCTCTTCTTCAATTAAAAGTGATCCTTCAGTTCAGTTCAGTCGCTCAGTCATGTCCGACTCTTTGCAGCCCCATGAATCGCAGCACTACAGGCCTCTCTGTCCATCACCATTTCCCGGAGTTCACTCAGACTCACGTCCATTGAGTCGGTGATGCCATCCAGCCATCTCATCCTCTGTCGTCCCCTTCTCCTCCTGCCCCCAATCCCTCCCAGCATCAGAGTCTTTTCCAGTGAGTCAACTCTTCCCATGAGGTGGCCAGAGTACTGGAGTTTCAGCTTTCGCATCAGTCCTTCCAATGAACTCCCAGGACTGATCTCCTTTAGAATGGACTTGCAGTCCAAGGGACTCTCAAGAGTCTTCTCCAACACCACAGTTCAAAAGCATCAATTCTTTGGTGCTCAGCTGTCTTCACAGTCCAACTCTCACATCCATACATGACTACAGGAAAAACCATAGCCTTGACTAGATGGACCTTTGTTGGCAAAGTAATGTCTCTGCTTTTCAGTATGCTATCTAGGTTGGTCATAACTTTTCTTCCAAGGAGTAAGCACTTATAAAACCAGAATATAATATAAAAATGTATAAAGGGATTGTTGATATACAGAATTCCTTTTCTAAGAGGTGATGAAATGATCGACTTAATGTATAGACTTTACTAAGCATGTGTGTGTGCACATGTGTATAATCTTTATGCAACTTATTTTTTTTTCTGTTACGACCTAGAGAATAGTAAACTTAGTAAAATAATTCAGAGGAAGACAAATACTATATCTTATCACTTATATGTAGAGTGTAAAAAATGTACAAATGAATATATCTGCAAGACAGATTCACAGACATAGAAAACAAACTTACGGTTACCTAAGGGAGAGGGAGGAGGGGGAAGAACACTTTAGGGGTATGGCATTAACAGATACTACTATTACATACAAAACAGATAAGCAGAAAGGTTATACTGTATAGCACAGGGAATTATACCCATTGTCTTGTAATAATCTCTAATGGAGTATAATCTACAAAAAATACTGAATCATTATGTTGTACATCTAACATAATATTGTAACTCAACTACATTTTAATCAAATTTCGAGAAAAGGTATCGAGAACACTTCCCGGGTCATTAAGAAACTAAAGAAAGATATGGTAAGAGAAACAGTCAAGACCTTCTTAATTTCTTTTTAGTACCAAAACTTTTTAGATCAACTTGGCCTGAGAAAAAGAGCTGGAAGAACTTTGCTGAGTATTAGCTTCTCTTTCAAGTAAATGATGTAATCTATATTTTTCGCTGTATGTCTTGAGACCATGGAAAATTGTGTGTGGGTGTGTGTGTGTGTGTGTGTGTGTATTTATTTCTATCCTTAGGAACATTGTTTTGGGAATACTCAATTTCTAATCATATTGAGGGAAAAGACCCTGAACACCATTTTCCATGCTAATGGAGAAATCTGCCTAAGTGCAGACTGACGCAGCTTAGTTCTTCCTGCCAAATTACGTAAAGGCTGAAGCTCCTCAGCAGAATGAAGGATGACACAGAGCACACATCACAATCTATTCATAGCTTAGAGTTCTTTTCAAGGCTTTTGCCTGCATTTTATTACCTACTTACTATTAATTTATTACACAGGGTTGACATATTTTAAAAGTAAAGTGAATGTTTTAGATGGATTGTTTTTCTTTCATTTCTTCCATATTGTTGACTTCTATTTTTTTTTAATTTAGGCTGTTTATGCTTCTACCCGAGGCAGTTTTTCTTCAGTGATTGCATTAATTTGTGTGCATTCACTCTAGACATTTTTCAAAACAGGATCCCCATACGTTGAGTTTGTCTTTTATTCCCTCTTATCTACAAATCATTCTTCCCCTGGGGTGATTTACAGAAAGAAGCCTGTTTAGTGAAACTTCTTTGCAGTTTGCTTTAAGGGGCAGTCCCTTCTCAAATGTCAGATTCTGGAGAAATAACAGCTCAAGTAGAGAGAATTTTGTCCATGACAAAAGTATTAGTACCAGGACCCAGTCTGAGCCTTGCCTATGGACAGCTCAATCAAGTCTGCATGAAATACTCTGGCCACCAGAGCTGCTTGAGAGTTCATACTGGCTGCTGCTAAGTCGCTTCAGTCATGTCCGACTTTGCATGACCCCATAGACGGCAGCCCACCAGGCTTCTCTGTCCCTGGGATTCTCCAGGCAAGAGCAGTGGAGTGGGTTGCCATTTCCTTCTCCAATGCTTGAAAGTGAAAAGTGAGAGTGAAGTCACTCAGTCATGTCCCACTCTTAGCAACCCCATGGACTGCAGCCCACCAGGCTCCTCTGTCCATGGGATTTTCCAGGCAAGAGTACTGGAGTGGGTTGCCATTGCCTTCTCCGTCATACTGGCTATGTTGTGTTAAACCCTAGCCCTTCTCCTAGCCCTTCCTTTAGAGTTATCCTAGCCTTTCCTTATAGAGTTCCTTTCTAATTATCCTAGCCCTTCCTTATAGAGTTCCTTTCTAACACAGCTTTTTTTCTTTCTCTTCTGAGAATAACTCCTTACATTTCAACTTTTGGTACACTTAGAACAAAATTTTCTCTGGTCATTGTTGAGCTGGACAACTCACTCCATGCTTATCGCACAAAAATTCCTTGTCTTAATCTGCAGTTTATGATTCAGTTCAGATCCATAGACCTTGGTGGTAAGAGAGGGCTGGTGATGGTGGTGATGACCATGTGGGGAACCGCAGGATAAGAGAGAGGAGCATCTCTTCATGATCCCTTTTTAGCTCTATTGCTTTGACTTAAGTGTGACTGCTGAGTGCACTGAAGGGTTTCTTTCTATAAGTACGATCAATAAATGCAAGGATGATTTTCAGGTAGACTCAGCCACTGGTTTGGCTACAGTTTTTCTTCATCCCAGATTGCAGGGGGGTGGAGAGAGAGACAAAGAGACAGAGAGGTAGGTAGGTTCTGATCCTAGAGGGCTGTGAATTTTTCAGAGTAATTACTCTTCAGAAACTATGAATGGCTTAATGGTTGTTTTTGTAGAGTCACTAATTTTACACCTCTTTCAATAGATTGAATTATTGGCTCAGGGGCAGGAACATCAGTTAGGTAACCTTGGATTTAGAACTTGAACAGAAAAAGGTTAGAGCCAGCCATCTAACTTCCCTAGACAGTCCCAGAACTCATCCTGTGAGTGAATGATGCTCTCCTGTCTACTGTGACTTATTCCGGTTCCCGGAAACCTGCTATTACTTGGCTCTGTTCCTGGAGGCAGTATTACCTAGAGATTGTGTGGCGTGCGTGCTCAGTTGTGTCCAGCTCTTTGCGACCCAGTGGACTGTAGCCTACCAGGTTCCTCTGTACATGGGATTTTCCAGGCAAAAATACTGGCGTGGATTGCTAGTTCCTTCTCCAAGGGATCTTCTCAGCCTGCATCTACTGTGTCCCCTGCACTGGCAGGCAGATTCTTTACCACTAGCACGACCTGGGAAGCCCAATGCCTGGTGGTCAAAGGAGTGAAACTTGGATCCAGACACCCCTGGGCTCAAATTCTGACTCTGCCGTCTACGAGCTGAGTTAGTAGAGGGTCTGGTGCATAGTGAATGCTTAATAAATGGTAGCTATTGTCAGCATTAGTTGTCTTAGTGGTAAAGGTAATAATAATAAAGGTAGTGTAGCAGAAGTTGACTGTTAATACCATCCTTAAGATGTTGTTTAGGTACCGTTAGCATTAGCTGAACTACTGTGACTTCTAGATTCATATGCCATTTCTGTATAGCCACATTGAATGTGCTAAGGTTTAAGGGGCAGGGTGCTGAGGACTGAGAGGGCCGCTGGCAGGTGGCTCACTGGGGTCAGTGTCTGCTGGAGCCCGTTCTCTCTCCTCAGCTTCCATTCCCCTGTTCATGCCTCTTTTTTTCTTTCTCCTATGTAAGATGTAGATAATAATAACCTCTGTCAAATTAGCTAATCCATGCGAGAAAATGAGCACAGTGCCTGACCCTTAGGAATCACTCAAGAGTAATATTAAACTTTTATCATTCAGTTTTCTCACTATACAGCTATTCATTATTTACCTATTGGTTGGCCGCATGACTTCTTAGGGATAGAGACTGAGTCTTACTCTCTTTATCTCCATTGCAGTGCCTGGCACATAGTAGGGGCTCAAAAACCAGCAGTTGCTTTTATGAGGTTTCTGGTTTCTTCCTCCTACGGCTTTAGATAGCAAAAAGGAGTGGTTCCAGAAGAAAACGGTGGTAGTACATAACATAGCTAGTATTTATTGTTAACTGTGTACTAGGCACTCTGTTAATTGCTTTACATGTTTAAGGTAGGGCAACAGTGTGGGGCTAGTACCATTTTACTAATGAGAACACTGAACCTTCTAGAAATGAAGTTTAGCAGAGATCGCCCACTTGGTCAGTGGCAGAGCAGGGGTTAGAAAGCATGCAGTCTCACTGGAGTGTCTCTGTTGCTTCCCAGAGGTGGGCAGGAAGCCAGGAGGATGCCAGGGAATGTGGCTCAGATGAGCAGGAAGCGGCTGAGGTACAAGGTATAGAAATGAAAAGGGGGCAGGGCCCAGGAAACCCTCCACCCTGGATTCCAAGTTGAATCTTCCTCCTGGCTTTCTGCAGACTGAGGTTGCCTTGGTTCAACTTTACTTCCCTGGGTTGCTGGCCTGAGGTTGGCATCCCCATTTTCAGCTGAGGCTTTATGTACCTGCGCGGAGGAGGTGGTGCAAAGCATTGTACACACCATATGGGGCCCTATTTGCATTTAGTGAGTGCTCAGCTGTGCACAGTGTCTCCTTAATGAACCACATGCCAGTCAAGCGTCGCTATATTTGTCTAAGCCCTGGGAGCTGAGTGCCTGCTGTGATTGGACTCACATGCCCCAGAACAGCGCCTTGCAGGTTGTTCCAGTTTTCCTTGTGGTCAGGGCTTTCAGGCCCTTCAATAATTTGTTCCCTGGCAGAATCAGCTGGTTTCTAGGTGTTCTGAAGCCAGAAAAAATGTTTCCCTCCTGAAGGAGGGATCTATACAGAGAATAAGTGCTAAAGAAGGACCTTGAAACTACTTCTGCTGTGCCCTTGACTTCAAGGCTACATTCAAACCTTGCAGACAGATGAAGCATTATTTTTCTTTTCTCTTCACGTTTCTTAGGAGAGGACCCACAGTCCTGAATGTGCCTTGCCCCTGCATCCCCATCAGTTAAATTTCTTCCATATAATCTAAAACCTTTATGTATTTTTCCTTACTCTTTCTAAGAAATACTCTGTTTATATGCACTCAGATCAGAGAGCTTGCCAATATGATCACTTCTGTGCTCAGAAATCAACAATAGAAACTACTGATATTTACTTAACATTTATTAAGTGCCAGCTACAATACTAAGCACTTGAGAGACATCATGTCATTTTTTTCCTCACCTCAGAATAACCCTTTGAATGGGCATCATGTCTCTGTTTTGTCAACAAGAATGGCTAAGTTTCAGAGATATAATTTGTCTAAGGCTACACGGCCAGTCTATGTAGGAGTCTAGCTAGACAGAAAAGTTCTTTACTAAATAGTTTTTTACTTCCTTTCTTCTTCCCAACTGTAGTCATTTTCTTCAACTGTTCTTCCGATTCCCACCAAATAAAAAAAAAGCCCAGGCTTAAAAATTCACACACACATATACGCAGACAGGACTGATAAGACTGCGACAATTTGGCTTAATTGGTGTAGCCACTGTGAGACACAGCCGTTTGTGGTTTTCTCAGGGTGTGTGCCCAGAAGTGGGATTGCTGGATCATGTGGTAGTTTTATTCCTAGTTTTTAAAGGAGCCTCTGTACTGGTCTGCATGGTGGCTATATCAATTTAGGTTTCTCCACACCCTTTCCAGCATTTATTGTTTGTAAATTTTTTGATGATGGCCTTTCTGACTGGTGTGAGGTGGTACCTCATTGTAGTTTTGATTTGCATTTCTCTAATAATGAGTGACGGAGAAGGCAATGGCACCCCACTCCAGTACTTTTGCCTGAAAAATCCCATGGACGGAGGAGCCTGGAAGGCTGCAGTCCATGGAGTCGCTGAGGGTTGGACACAACTGAGCGACTTTACTTTCACTTTTCACTTTCATGCATTGGAGAAGGAAATGGCAACCCACTCCAGTGTTCTTGCCTGGAGAATCCCAGAGATGGGGGAGCCTGGTGGGCTGCCGTCTGTGGGGTTGCACAGAGTCGGACATGACTGAAGTGACTTAGCATGAATAATGAGTGATACTGAGTATCTTTTCATGTGTTTGTTGGACATCTGCATGACTTCTTTGGAGAAATGTCTGTTTAGGTTTTCCTCCCACCCAAATGTTCATTGCAGCACTATTCACAATAGCCAGGACATGGAAGCGACCGAGATGTTCATCGACAGATGAATGGATAAAGAAGTATGGTACATATATACAATGGAATGTCACTCAACCATAAAAAGGAATACATTTGAGTCACTTCTAGTGCGGCAGATGAACCTAGAGTCTGTTATATAGAGTGAAGTAAGTCAGAAAGAGAAAAACGAATTTTATATATTAATGCGTAGGTATGGAATCTAGAAAAATGGTACTGATGAACCTCTTTGCAGGGCAGGAATAGAGAAACAGACTTTGGACACAGTGGAGGAAGGAAAGGGTTGGACGAATTGAGAGAATAGCACTGAAGCGTATACATTACCATATGTAAAACAGACAGCCAGTGGGAAGTTTCTGTATGACACAGGGAGTTCAGCTGGTGCTCTGTGACAACCTAGAGGGGTGGGGTAGTGGGGGGTGGGGAGAGGATCGAGGGAAGGAACGTACGTATATCTATGGCTGATTCACGTTGTATGGCAGAAGCCAGCCCTATTGTAAAGCAATGATCCTCCACGTAAAGATAAATTTAAAAAACGCAAGCCATTTCCTCACAGGGTCGTTTCTTATCCTTTGTAAAGCTTTGGCACCTGTAGATTGTATTTCCACTCGACTGGAATGCGGTATTAAGGTGCTTAACCTGTAAGGTGAGTAGCAGGGAGCAGCCCAGATCCCATGGAGGCAGGTGCCCCAGTCTTGGCCTTGTGAGATCTGTGTCATCTCTGCTGTGTGTGAGTCTCAGAGCGTGGAAAGAGAATGCTGAGCTCTGGGTCTAGCCCTGCTGCTGGTGCAGCCTGTGACCTAGAGCAGATCACATTTGTCCTGCTGATGGAAACTAGGCTCGCTTTCCCACAAAGCTGAAATCTGAATAGAAGGCCTTGACTTGCTCTTACAGCCTAAAAGTCTGCTTGCCTTCCCACCTTAGTCAGTAACATTTACTGGATGGTAGCAAAGCCGAGTCTCCCTGCCCCCCACCCCGCTCAGGCCCTCAATCTCGCCATCTGCACAGCAGGAAGCCTGGGCCCAGTGCTTGCTGGCCTCCCCAGCAGCTCTTGGTTTAGAACTCCAGGGAGCTGCAGGCAGATGCCTCTCTCACCCTGCAGAGTTCTGACCGGAGAAGAGTTTCAGTGAACCCAGCCAGGGCTAATCTAAGTGGAAAAGGGTGTTATTGGAAGAATAGTTGTGCAGCTCATAAAACCCAAAATGTGTTAAATAACTAGACATAGGGATGCTGGGAATCAGGGTACCCTCAAATACCTCTGCAGCGAGAGTTCATGAACTTTCCCCCTTGAGCACTGCCTGGGATGACTCCCAACACAGCCCATTTCTGTCATTTTCTGTTAAAAATCATGAATTCTGTCATGGACTAGTCAATTGTGAGAGGGTGTGTTGGGGTGGGCAGGGTCAACCAGCAAGAGGAAGCTTCTGGAGGCCATTGTTGTGGGCAGCAAAAATGGTCCAAAGCAGAGGACTGGGTGGGATGCCCCCACACACGTGCACCCAGAAGCATACAAATACGTGTGCCTTACAGAGAAAGGCCGTATATAGTAGATGATGATGTAAATAATGATGTGTTCACCATGGGCAGCTGCATCTGGGTGTTAAATGTGAGAGGAAGACACCATAGACCAGTAACAGAAATTACAGTGTCACTTATTAAATGTTTTCAGGCAGCTGTGGTTAGAGGAAAGGGTAAGGGGTTTCAAAGCAAAAGCCTCGGGGGAGGGACCATCCATTAGCTTAGCTTTAGGCACAAAGAAAATCTCACAGTACCGTCTCAACAAGGAAAGTACCAGCACTGTGAATTAGGATCTTCCCTTCCTTCCTGCCACGCTTCTTAGGCGGCGCTAGTGGTAAAGAACTCATCTGTCAGAGACCCAGGTTCTATCCCTGGGGTGGGAAGATCCCCTGCAGGAGGACATGGCAACCCACTCAAGTATTCTTGCCTGGAGAATCCCATGGACAGAGGAGCCTGGTGAGCAATGGCCCATATGGTCACCAAGAGTATGAAATGACTGAAGTGACTTAGCACGCACGCACGTGTGCACTTCCTCCCTGCCAGACCCTGTCTCATCTTTTCCACTTTGATGGGATTTGGGCAGTGTTCAATCTACTGAGAGTTTATGTCTTTATTTGTACAGTACTCCTATTCCAACAATTAACACCAGGTAATACCTAGCCAGGACTCAGCATGTGCCCAGCAGGTCACATGCGTGTGAGCTGGGCTCCCCACAGTCCTTGGACACGGTTCTGGCACAGCCTGCATTTATAGGTGAGAAACTGAGGCTGACAGGAGCTCAGGCTGGTAGTGCGGCACCCAGTCCAGTGGTGGACAAAGTGATGGGGCGACCAGGCCCAGGAGCCTATGTCCAGGTCTGAATTCTGGCCCCTGCACTTCTGGCATGGAACCCTTGGGCATGCTGCTGAGTCACTGATCTGTAAAGCGGGGATAAGGATGGGTCCCTCCCCATAGTGTGGGTGGGGGTGTGTGATCTGATAACACAGACAATGCCTGGAGGCAGAGCGGTGCTCTGCTATGTTTGCTGTTACTAATAAGGGCTTCAGTTAGTCCTGCACAGATTAGAGGTTGGAACCCAGGCTGACTGACTTCAAAATGCATCCTCCATGACAGAACCTGTCTGGTTCAGGCCTGAGAGGTGCAGTAGAGGGCAAAAGGGGAGAGGAGGAGGAGGAGGCAGGGGAAGGCGAGGGAGCGCGGAGGAGGGGAGCCCCAGAACTCTGGGTTTGTCTCCGCCTGTCGCTATGACCTTGAACTAAATACCTAGAAAGTCAGCCGCAGTTCCCGGATCCCTGTACTGGATTGAAGCATTCTGGCTTCCCCTTAAGCTTCTTACTTCAGGAGGCTTTAGGAAGGGCCTACGTAGGAAAAAGAGAAGAGAGGAGGCAGAGAGAGTGACTAAGAACAGAGATGAGGTCAGAGAGAGAAAAGCAGATAAACGTACAGACTGACAGAGAGAGAGTGAATGATACTCAAAAGAAGGGAAACATAGACACCCACTTAGAGACGAGGAAGGAAGTAGCGCAGGAGCTTAAAGAAAAGCAGTTGAGAGGCTGGGCGAGGTGGAGCAGAGACAGAGTGGAGGCGGCCGAGCGGCCCTGCCTGCGACTGCAGGGGCGGACTGTGCCGCGTGTTGGCGCTCCACCTGAGCAGAGCGCTTCCCGGGCAGGGCAGCCCAGGGGCTGGGCCATGGAGGACCGAGACAGGAGGCCTCTGTACCTGAGTGGGAGACAGGAGCGCTCTGCTCTGTGTCTTGCCCAGGATGCCACAGATTGGGTGCAGATTTTTCACCAGTTGGTGATAAAGGCTTGTTCGGAGAGGCCTTGGGCTGAATAACATATCAAGGTTGGGACACAAGGGTGCTGAGACTCGGGAGCCTAAAGACTGATTTTACACCAGGGGATGGTTTCTATAAAAAGTCACCTGCATACATGAGACAGACCTTGAGAATCTGCACGGATATCCAGCCTTTGTGCTCATGCTCAGTGGCTTAAGTCATGTCTGAGTCTTTGCCAGCCCATGGACTGTAGTCCGCCAGGCTCCTCTGTCCATGGAATTCTCCTGGCAACAATGCTGGAGTGGGTTGCCATGATCCAGGGATGGAACCCCCGTCTCTTGCATTGCAGGATCCATCCTTAATAATTACCACTTTTACAGTAGGATTGATGAGGAATCTCACTTCATAAGTAACGCATTGTTTAAAAACAATATCAATGTAGGGACTTGATAATCAGAGGAACAAAAGTTTTAAATTAAGCCCTCAGTACACTCCTGAAATGAGAGGGCAGGGAGAATGACATCCCCTGACATACAGCATGTACGACTGTGTTCATCCCACAAGTGGGCAGTGGCTAAGGGGAAGGGCAGAATGTTTGAAAATATCTCTCCATGATGCTTCCAAAATACTTTGAAAACGTGATGACAAGTCTCCCTCTGATTCTTCAAGAAAGATGAAATTATTAATGTCCCTTAAGCTTGGATGAGTTTCATTCCTTTGAGATTCTTCAGGGTTTGAGTGAAAGGCAGGGGGGATGATTTATCATGTCGAGTCAGCTGAATGGTGCCTGTTGTGCTTGTGGACCTGGGTTTCCCCTGAGAGGGTCATGCTCCAGCCACTGCTGCGCCAGCCCCCGCCCCTGGAGTCCACGTCTCCACCCCTTTCCCAGTTTCAAACCAAGTTTATAGCTGGCACACTCTTTCAAAGGTATTGCTTGTTGGTTTGAGAAATGATTCAGATGTGTCTTCTTTCAGGCTTTACGAAGGCAAGGAACAGATGGAGTTTGAAGAATCCATGAGACGGCTCTTTGAATCCATCAACAACTTGATGAAAAGTCAATATAAAACAACCATCCTTTTGCAGGTTGGTTTACACTACAAAAGAAAAAAAAAAAATCTGTCTTTTCCCTTGGTCATCTGATAGAAAACAGCACGGTGAGATAATGCCTACTTTTGCTTGAATGGGCACAGCCCTGTGTTAATTGAAGGCCTGGGCTGGCCTCATGGTATAAGGATTGTGAACACCAAGGGCTCCTCGGGACAGCAGAAGGCTTATTTGCTTCCCATGAAAGCAGCAGTGCTTCTTGTTAAATAACTCTGAAGCTTTTGCTCCCTGGAAGGAAACAGGTCAGACCTGACCCATTTTTAGTGGTGAGAATAGTTAAGGTGTCAGTCTCTCAAACTGTCCACTTATTAATCTCAACACTGGAAACTCAGATCCCCTTTGGGGTTGAGAGTCTCCTTAATGAACAAGAGATTTGAGTGAATGGGACCTCTGATTTAGTGGTTCCTGATACATATCTACAAGCTCTGTAAATCTTTGAGAAGCCTATGTTTGAAAAAGAGTTTGGCAGCCAAGAGGTTGAGTGAGGAGGCTGTTTGAGGTTGGTCTTCATAACTCTCACGGCACTAATTCACAAGGGCCTCACGAGTTGTGAAGAAGAAAACTCAAGCACAGTTGATCTAAACCAATGAGTCAGTGTGCACGACTGCCCCTTCTTTTGATATCTTTTTATTTGCTAGCTTAAATGCCCGCTAGTTAGCTATGCCTGGCGTTGCCCGGCCTCTGGTTAGAATGAATGAGGTACTGGTGTTCAGCTAGAATGCAGCTGAGGAGGCGAAAGCAGAAGTCTTTCTTGGAGTGTCTGTTGCTAACGTGATGGGTTCCAAACTTTGCACAGTGAAATCACATGAGGATCTTGAATACACTCTGATGACTAATTACCACCAGCATGCATCCTAATGGAATTGGTATGGAGTGTGACCAGGGAAAAGGGAGTTTGAAAATCTCCCCATTTGATTTTCATATGAAGTGAAGTTTGGGAATCACTCTGCTAATGTAATGGCTTCCTTTGATTTAACTAATGTTGAGAACTTCTGTATGTGAGTGAGAGAGAGAGAGAGAGAGAGAGTGTGTGTGTGTGTGTGTGTGTGTGTAGAGAGGAGCTTTGTCTTGTTCATCATTATATCCTCAGCATATAGAACAGTCCTGGTATATAGTTGATACTTGGTAAATATCTGCGGAATGAATAATCCTTAGAATAAGTGTTAAGATCTCTGTTTCATAGATATGGAAATTGAAGCGTTCCTGTCTGCCACGGGTTGTAGCTGGGATTCAGATCTCTTCCTGCCTGCCTCTAAGGAGCCTGTTCTGAACTGCTACATGATACTGTTGTTTACACTACACATTTAGTACCTACTGGGGACATGGGGCTTCCCAGGTGGCGTTTACGATAAAGAACCTGTCTGCCAATTCAGGAGACATGAGAGATGCAGGTTCTGTCCCTGGGTTGAGAAGATCCCTTGGAGTAGGAAATGACAACCCTCTCCAGTATTCTTGCCTGGGAAATCCCATGGATAGGGGAGTCTGGCAGGCTACAGTCCATGGGGTCTGTAGAGGCTATTGCATTGCATCAAGTTTGAAATAGGCTCCAGGGAAGCTGAAGTGTGAGGGACAAACAGCGGAGCTGGTTGGCAGGGAGGAGAAAGGAGTTGATGCCCCAGAGAGGTAGAGGTGCCCAGAGAGAGACTATGTGACCTTGAGCAAAACAGGGGAACAAGTCATCCCACAGGCATCCTTTCCAATTTCAGTACCAATTTCCCTGCGACTACCTGCATTTAGGAGGAAGGAATAAAGGGCATGCAAAGGCAGGGAAAGAAAGGAGAAAAGGAAGCTAAAAGATGAGCCAGTGAGAATGTCTGATTCTGAGAGGACCTGGGTCAGCAAAATGTCTCCTTTAGATCAAGCTGTCCGATTTAATGTTGGATTCAACCTCTCAAGGTCTCTGTCTCCTCATCTATAAAACTTTAGTATCTGGGTGAAGATCAGATTAACATTGTTTGCAAAAGAGCCAATTATAGAATACTATGCAAATACAGAGAGCTAATAGGATTATTATGGCTTTGGCGTGAGTCTTTTTACCCAGGTTTTGATTGTCTGGGTAGCTGTTTTAGAAAATGGCCTGTTTTCCCTGGGATCTGGGCCAGGTTATGCTGGTTTCTTCTCATAGATTTCCACCCCAAGAGCCAAGAAAAGGGACTTTGCCTTTTTAAAAATTTACTCTAAGGGCCAAATTTAGCTTCTAGGATGAAATCAATGATGTTTTCTGTCTATTCATATGGTTGTTGAAAAGTTGTCAAAGAAGAATATAAAGTCATATTGAAGTATGAAGAGCAATACCATCTGAAAAAACCAAATGCTCTTTTAGGGTATGAGGAGAGAGGGGTCAAGGCCATATGATGTCAGCAAACCTCACACAAGGGGTCTTCTGCAGACTTTGATATTTACCACTGGAGAATGAGCTTTGGATGTCAAGCCAGAGAGATCTGAGTGGGAAATGGGGCATCCATGCTTGGGCACATAGCACTGGGCAAATGATTTCAGTATCCTGGGCTTCAATTACCCTTTTATAAAATGGGAAGCCTAATGTCTGTCTAATTTAGAGAATTATTGAGAGGATTAAAGTAATGCATGTAAAGCATGGTGGGTAAAGCCTGTTACATAGTTCAATTTAAATAAATTTTAGTCATGTATATCTCTTCCTCCTTTCAGTTCAGTTCAGTTCAGTTGCTCAGTCATGTCTGACTCTCTGCGACCCCATGGATCACAGCACGCCAGGCCCCCCTGTCCATCACCAACTCCTGGAGTTCACTCAAACTCATAAGGGCACTTTAAACAGAGTGGAATCTGGAAGGGAATATTTGTGTTTCTAACCTTGTCACATGAAGTCAAGCAGTTTTAAGACATCCAGTTATTCTGTTAGATCAAGAAACAGATATAAATTTCAAGGATAAGCTTACAAGAACTGACTCTATAAAAAATAAAAAAAAAGGAAGGCAAAGTTTTGCCAGTGAAATAGGACAGCATGACTGGAGTCTTGATTCTGAGCCTGCATGGGGTAGAGTAGGAAAGAGTGCTGTGATCTATTAGTAATGTCTGCCGTAAGTTTTGGGTGAGAGCATGGGGAGCGCCAATGGGTGACACTCCCATTCAAACCTTACACTTCCAGCTGGGTAGCGGCTTAGGTGGAAGTTCTAATGCATGCCTGCCTGAGTTCAGAGTGAAGTCCATCTGGTTTAGTCTCAGCTTTGCCCATGTGAATTCTTGGACCCAAGCTAGTTATTGCTCATGTCTGAGGGTCATCTGGCTTTTGTAAATTGCTTTCTTTGGTTTACCTTATTGTTCAGAGATGGCATGGCAGTATGTCACATGAAACTACGGAGAATTTAAAGCCAGCCATCCAAAGAGGGTAGAAAGAGCGTTAAACACATCTTTCACTGATTGAGTATCAGGCATGAACCAAGCTTTCACATGCAGTGTTTTCAGTCCTACCAGAGGTCTGCAAGGAATCGTTGTCTTCATTGTCCATGGAGGCTCATAAAGTTAAATAATTCATCCTAAAGTGTACCTATTCACAGTGGTAGAGCTAGGATTTCAATCCACCCAGGTCTTCTAACACCAGAGTTAATATTCTCTAATCCATGAAGAATGGGTATGGTCGGGGCTTTCTGGAGTGGGTGGTATGTTCAGAAGTCACCGTGTGTGCCAGCCCTGTGAACACTGCTGATAAAGCGGATGGCAGGGTGAGGCGGTCCACGTCTGATGCTTGTGAACTGGATGCAGCTCGAAAGTAAGTCGTGGCCATTGGTGACGTTGTGCGGATCCATTTGACCTGTTGTCCTTTAGACTGTGATTCTTCATCGTTCTCCGGTTTGATGGTACGAGTGGAAACACATAAGCAACTCATAATTACAGAGTCTGCTCCTGTGGCCACTCTGATTGTCACGCATGCTAATACAGCCACTAGGGCATCCAGGAGGCAGAGACCTCTGCCTTTTATGTCTCCAGAACCTGAAACAGTAGCTGTCACTTAAACACCTTTCAGCTGGCACAATGAAAGAATGAATACTAGCTTCCAGTATTTTATGTTTTAGCATTTATTATGTGTGACACATTGAGCTAAAAGCTTTACATATACTGTTAGCTCATTTGATTTTTTTTTTTTAAATAACAAACACCTTATTAGGCAAATACTCCTCTTATCTCTACTTTACAGATGAGGAAATGGGGACTTAGGGAGATTGAGTAACTTAATCACAGTTAAAAAGTAGCAGCTTACTTGAATCTAGGTTGTATAGTCCAGAGCTTGAGTTCCTAATCACCAAGCAAAGTAAGGTTTCATTAAAGAATTAAATCTTTTGGCGAAATGCTAGGTGGTTAAGCAATAAGCTCCATAAACAGCAGTACAGATGGGCAGATGTCTGGTCTGCAGTCACAAATTCGAGCTATTAAGGAGGCCTCTTTCTTTCCTCCCTTTTCACTGTTAACTGCTGTAAAATATCCAAGAGGCTGAAGCAAGGGAAGAATGTGGTTCATTCTTGGGACGTGGACTGCGGGCTGCATGCTGAGCCGGCGGTGGGAGGAGAAGTGAGACTCGAGTGTAATAGCAAGAGCTGGAGTTAGCCCTCTACTTGTTAATGATTGGAATGCTGCCCCCTTTCCGCCATCTACTGCATGCTTAGAGGTGATGTTTGGGAATGTGGGATATATGGAGGATAGGTGAAATTTTGTTCCAAAGGGGCTGCTGGAGTCATACTGATGGCTCACATTCTTCATTCAGTCGTCACATCAACCTTATAAAGTAGGTGACTTTATTCCCTTCAATCTCCTGATGAAACTGGAGCATAGAGAGTTAATTTCCCCAAGGACAGGCAGATGAAAGAGACCCACTTGGATCTGAACTTGGCCTCTTCAGCCAGCCATTTTAAACACCGAGCTCTCTTGCCTCCTGCTAAGCTCAGGGGCCAGCACCGTTCTTTCTGGGTTACGGAAAGCATGGAGACATGTGTCTCCCAGAACCTGTTGGTCCCTCTTCCCTTGCCTTGATAATTCCCAGGATTACCAGCTCTGGTGAAGTCCATCTGAAAGACCAGTGACTGGGGTGAATGTCTGGGGAGAGTAGATGTATTTATCCCTTAGAAGAAATGGAGTAGCCATCATGGTCAACAAAAGAGTCCGAAATGCAGTACTTGGATGCAGTCTCAAAAACGAGAGAATGATCTCTGTTCATTTTCAAGGCAAACCATTCAGTGTCACGGTAATCCAAGTCTATGCCCCAACCAGTAACGCTGAAGAAGCTGAAGTTGAATGGTTCTATGAAGACCTACAAGACCTTTTAGAACTAACACCCCCAAAAGATATCCTTTTCATTATAGGGGACTGGAATGAAAAAGTAGGAAGTCAAGAAACACGTGGAGTAAAAGGCAAATTTGGCCTTGGAATGCAGAATGAAGCAGGGCAAAGACTAATAGAGTTTTGCCAAGAAAATGCACTGGTCATAGCAAACACCCTCTTCCAACAACACAAGAGAAGACTCTACACATGACACCACCAGATGGTCAACACCGAAATCAGATTGATTATATTCTTTGCAGCCAAAGATGGAGAAGCTGTATAAAGTCAACAAAACAAGACCAGGAGCTGACTGTGGCTCAGATCATGAACTCCTTATTACCAAATTCAGACTCAAATTGAAGAGAGTAGGGAAAACTGCTAGACCATTCAGGTATGACCTAAATCAAATCCCTTATGATTATACAGTGGAAGTGAGAAATAGATTTAAGGGCCTAGATCTGATAGATAGAGTGCCTGATGAACTATGAAATGAGGTTCGTGACATTGTACAGGAGACAGGGATCAAGACCATCCCCATGGAAAAGAAATGCAAAAAAGCAAAATGGCTGTCTGGGGAGGCCTTACAAATAGCTATGAAAAGAAGAGAAGCAAAAAGCAAAGGAGGAAAGGAAAGATATAAGCATCTGAATGCAGAGTTCCAAAGAATAGCAAGAAGAGATAAGAAAGCCTTCTTCAGCAATCAATGCAAAGAAATAGAGGAAAACAACAGAATGGGAAAGACTAGAGATCTTTTTAAGAAAATCAGAGATACCAAGGGAACATTTCATGCAAAGATGGGCTTGATAAAGGACAGAAATGGTATGGACCTAACAGAAGCAGAAGATGTTAAGAAGAGGTGGCAAGAATACACAGAAGAACTGTACAAAAAAGATCTTCATGACCCGGATAATCGCGATGGTGTGATCACTCACCTAGAGCCAGACATCCTTGAATGTGAAGTCAAGTGGGCCTTAGAAAGCATCACTATGAACAAAGCTAGTGGAGGTGATGGAATTCCAGTGGAGCT
>SJYQ01012895.1:563080-601769 GCA_006410935.1 Redunca redunca | reverse complement strand
AAAGCTGAAACTCCAGTACTTTGGCCACCTGATGCGAAGAGTTGACTCTTTGGAAAAGACTCTGATGCTGGGAGGGATTGGGGGCAGGAGGAGAAGGGGACGACAGAGGATGAGATGGCTGGATGGCATCACCGACTTGATGGACGTGAGTCTGAGTGAACTCCAGGAGCTGGTGATGGACAGGGAGGCCTGGCGTGCTGCGATTCATGGGGTCGCAAAGAGTCGGACACAACTGAGCGACTGAACTGAACTGAACTGAATAGGGACAGCTCAGCATCTCTAGGAAGACTGCTTCTTCTGGTCAGATATGGTGAATCCCTGTGGCGGTGTCTGTCCAGTTTCCAGGGACCTTGACTGTCCATCCTTTGACTAAAATAAAAGGATTGTAAATTGGTGGGTTGGGAATATTGTCAGAGCTCTTGAATGAGGAAGACATCTAGTGTTCTAGTATAACTTTGCATCATTGCAAGATATATTCTTTTGCACTAGAATTCTATCTGCTGGCACCAATACTGTGCTGTCTTACTCTGTGAAGGAGAGGGAGACAAAGAGAGACAAACCAAGAGAGCGAGAAAGAGAAAGACCGAGGGGGTGGGCGAGAGCGAGAATGGTAGATGAGGAGTCTGGAAACAGAAGATAAATCCCCTTTGAGTTTGAGGGAGTGCAGCTGTGTGGTTTTGACTTTTGCTATTATTCTCAAACATTTGCTGTGCGCTCGCAGCCCAGGATTATCAGCTCTGGTGAAGTCCTTCTGGATAGCAATCGTCACAAGTGTTCTCCTATGACTCCTCTTGGGACGGTCAGATCACTACTGCTTGATTGGGGTCTGGCTCTCTTCTTGAGTGCTGTACCTGGCTCCTGGCAGAGGGACTTGGACCTGATGATTCATCTGGGAAATTCACTTGGAGCCACGTTACAAACTAATTACTGATCTGGAAAATGTTTTCCTGGTGGCCTTCCTTGCCGCCCTTATGTATGTGGTGAGAAGGACGCTTGAGGCATATCAGAAAAATGATATCTTCTTTCAAAAGCCATCCTCGTAGGACTTCCCTGATGGCTTGGTGGTAAAGAATCCACCCGCCAATGCAGGAGACACAGGCTTGTTCCCTAATCGGAGAAGATCCCCATGCCTCAGAGCAGCTAAGCCCATGTGCCACAACTGTTAAGCCTGTGCTCTAGAGCCTGGGAGCCGCATCTACCGAAGCCCTCACTCCCTAGAGCCCACGCTCCGCTCCCAACAAGAGAGGCCACCGCAACGAGAAGCCCGAGCAGGGGTCGCCGCCCCCGACTTGCCGCACGTAGAGAAATGCCCTGGCAGCGGGGAAGATGCGGCACTGCCAAAATAAGCACCCACGTTTAAAAGTCACCCTCTTAATGGGGAGACTTTTCATCTGCTCCCTCCCTGAGTCAGCCTTGTCTCCTCTATTGGAACTTCCCCGCTTGCCAAGACGGACGTTTTCCTAAAGCAGAGTAGAAAGTAGCGGAGCACGCTGGCCAGAAGCCAGTTGGGAAGATTCAGGTACGTCTCTCTGCTGTGTGGCTTATTGAAAGTGCAAGTTGCTCAGTCGTGTCCGACTCTTTACGACTCCGTGGACTATACAGTCCATGGAATTCTCCAGGCCAGAATACTGGAGTGGGTAGCCTTTCTTGCCAACCCAGGGATTGAACCCAGGTCTCCCGCATTGCAGGCAGATTCTTTCCCAGCTGAGTCACCAGGGAAGCCCAAGAATACTGGAGTTGGTAGTTTGTCCCTTCTCCAGTGGATCTTGCCGACCCAGGAATCTAACCGGGGTCTTCTGCACTGCGGGCAGATTCCTTACCAACTGAGCTATCAGGGTATGGCTTATTAGCTGTATGTATTCTGGCAAGTTATCTTACCTCTCTAGCGGAATGACAGTATCTATTCCTAGAGTAGTTATAAAAATGAAGTGATATCATGCATGGATAAAGTTTCCACTAGTGGTTTGCTACTTTGATTAAAATATATTAATCCAAATATATATTCATATACATGTATATATATGCACACATACATGTATAAGAATACCTCTGTTGTGTTTTTCTTAAATATTATATATGATATAAGGATATATAGTATGAGATGGGGCTTCCCTGGTAGATCAAACAGCAAAGAATCTGCCTGCAGTGTGGGAGATCTGAGTTCGATCTCTGGGTCGGGAAGATCCCCTGGAGAAGGGAATGGCTACCCACTCTAGTATTCTTGGAGAATTCCAAGGACGGAGGAGCCTGGTGGGCTATGCTCCATGGGTTGCAAAGAGTCGGACAGGACTGAGTGACTAACACTTCCATGTTTTTCCACTGTGAGGTGAAGGTAACACAGCAGTAGTGGTCTGTGTGTGATAGCAGTATCAACGAGAGGAGGAATATTAACAACAGTGGAACAGCATGGTTCCCAGGAGGCCAACGGGCCTAGAAAGCCAGGCTGTTTCTGGTTCCCAGGCCTTAGAGACTTGCAACAGATGGAGATCCCCGGTGGGACTTGTGGCTGAGTTCTTCTGCCTCCGGGGATGCTCAGTAGCAGCACCTGCTGAGCTCACCTGCTGTCGCTCCACTCAGGTGTGTCCTGGCTGTGTGAAGGCAGGCCCCCTGAGGCCTGTGACAGCGGACTTGGCCAACTTCCCGTCCCCTTTGGGAAAGAAAGCCACAGCCCTGCCACTTGTCTGTGAGGCCAGCTGGGTCAGATGGACGTTTAATATTCCACAGTTGACTTGACAATACCCTTGGAGTCTCAGAATGTGAACCGCTCAGTCTGTTTTACTTTATTACTAGCCCAGGGCTGGGAGGCCGGGAGGATGGGCTTCTTCTGAAGTAACCCTTGTCCCAGCCTCGTCCAGCTCCTGCTCACTCACAGCTGAAGCACTGAAGTGTGAGTGTCCATAGAGATGCCTGGCGACTGCTGCTCTACCGAGTCTCTCCAAAGCCCTGGAATGCCACGCAGCGCTTGAAAGCCGGCAACTTGCTGCCGACACCGGGGTCCTGGTTTTCCCTGACTTGCCAAGGATTTTATTTCTGTTTTTGTTCCCTCACTTTGGTCTTAATTATGGTCTTAATCGATGAGCCCGCAGTAGTCTTTGTCCAGGCACTGGGTAGTGAGGGCTGGCTGATGTCAGAGAAGTGAGAAGGGGGAGATACAGCACGCGTACTTTTGGAGGCCCGCTGTGTACTGGGCATTACAGTAGGTGCAAAGTATGCTTTATTTGCCATCATCCCCCTCTCTCATTTGCCCCACATGAAAATGCTGAGGCTTGGGGAGTGAGGAGATGGCCCTAGGTGCTTGCAGGTGCTGGATGGAGCACTGAGAATCCCCCTATCTCAGCTCCCTGCGGGCCTAGAGTAAAGGAAGAAACTGTTTGTTTGAATGCTTAGACCAGCCTTTATCAGGGCACGTGCCTCAGTTTGTGGCGTCTCTTTAGGATGAGGAGATTGTAAGCTGGCAGCCCATGGAGAAGTGCAGCCTGCGGGGTGTTTGATTTGGCTAGCAGTGGTAAAACAAGTGAGCAAGAATGCCTCATTCTTTAGAGTGTGGGTTCCGTACACCTGATCACTTCCCACTGGCCTACGCTCTTCTGATTTCACTTCTGTCTGCTGCTTGCCCAGCCCCGCAGGCATCTGCTTTTGCTGTATCTTGATGTTTCCTGATACAGATGGCCTGACCAACTAGGCTGGAAGGCACTGTATATGATAATTGCCTGGAGGAATGTCACAGTGCAACTTAGCATATTAAAATTCAGAGAAGTTCTGCCAAAAAAAAAAAAAAAAAGTATCAAAACTAAAAAAATGCACCTTACTGGCTTATCGTTGCTTAAACCAAACTTTCCCCTAATTGTTTGATTGCAAATCCTTTCCCTCCCACAGAATACCTAACACCATCCTATAGTGCAAAAGTGTCCCAATAGAGCCTAGTTTTAGAAACATTTGCTCTGGAATCTTATCTCTTGTCAGCTTAATTTGAAAGAATAAAGAGTAAATCTTCAGACGTAAAATCCAATAACTATAAAGAAAAGGTCTGACACATCTGACAACATACAAATTAAAATCCTTCTGTACAATGAAAGATATGATAAAGCTAAAAGAAAGCAACAGTCAACTACAGGGGAAGTAAAAGAAAATTCTTGCAAAATATGTTACTGCAAAGGGGTTAATATTAATGATATAAAAAGAATTCCACACCAATAAGAAAAGAAATCACCCAAAAGAAAAATGGAGAAAGAATACAGGCAAGTAGATAGTAAATATTTGCATATGTGCTCATTCAGTATGTCCAACTCTTTCCAACCCCATGGACGGCAGCCTGCCAGACTCCTCTGTCCATGGAATTTTCCAGGCAATAATACTGGAGGGGGTTGCCATTTCTTTCTCCAGGGGATCTTCCCAGACTAGGGATCAAACATGCATCTCTTGTTTCTCCTCCATTGACAGGTGGCTTCTTTACCATTGTGCCGATAGTAGGTATAGTTGTTCAATAAATACAGAAAAGGTGCCCACCTGCACTAGACCCAAAGAGTTGCAGGTAACAGCTGCAAATTATATATCAGGGTGACAAAATCAAACAGATTTGCACACTAGTGTTAGCAAGGTTATAAGTTTAAGGAAATTGATTACTGCTTCTTTCTAAGGTAATATGACAGATTCTCCTGAAACATATCTGAATATACCTTCATGTGTACATTTGCACGTGTGTGCATACATCTGATGCACTAGCTCCTCTTCAACAGTGCATCCCTCCCATTGGGATTCTCAGAGACACACAAATGTATGTGTTTAATGTTTTCTTGCCACTTATTTTACGATAAAGAGAAACAAAAGATAGTGCGGAAAGTGCGACAGTGGAAGTGTTAGTCACTCAGTTGTGTCTGACTTTTTGCGACCCTGTAGATTGTAGCCCACTGGGCTCCTCTGTCCGGAGAACTCTCCAGGCAAGAATACTGGAGTGGGTTGCTATTTCCTTCTCCAGGGGATCTTCCCCACCCAGGTATTGAATCTGGATCTCCTGCATTGCAGGCAGATTCTTTACTGTCTGAGCTACCAGGGAAGCCCAAGATAGCAAGGAGTCCATTAGTAAGGAGAACTTGGTGGACCCACATGAGTCCTGTTATGCAATGGTGAGAAATGAAGAGTGCACTCTATGAATTGATGGCAGAAATCCTGGTGGTACATGTTTAGCTGCAAAAAGCAAGTTACAGAACTGTGTAATCACACACATACGCGTGCACAGGTACATACATGCAACACACAGAACACACACATGTTCATGCATAGAAAGCAATCAGGACTCACTGCAACGTTGACAGTGACCCCTTCTGAGCTGAGCAGTAGGGATTAGGGCAGAGATGGACATACAGGACTTCAGGGATAATTTTCATCCTAATACTTGTCCAAACTTTTTAAATAACAAACATAAGTCTGATGTGCAAAATTCATAAATAACAAGGAGAATAAGCATGAAGGCAAGGAAAGAGATGTTATTTGAGTGAGGTGGGCGTGTAGCTTGAGGGTTACAAGAAGTGGCTCTATAAGCAGCCTGTCTGTGTTTAAAGTCTGCCTCTCCCACTTGCTAAATTTGTGACCTAGTTATTAAATCTTGATGCCCTAGAGGTTCCTGATCTATGAAAATAGTGTGTCTCTTGTAGGAGGAAATAAGGTTTAATAAAATTATCTAACAGCATGGGTCTTCTCTGAGAACTTTGCGTGGAGCATAGTCATAATGGTTATCTACATTGACTAAGAATCTCAACTGTATATGGCTAGGAGGAAGAGTTTATTTTAAAAAAATAATTTTCACTGTTTTAGTTTTGGTTTAATTGTAAAACAGTGATTGTTGTTGTATTAATCGCTTAGTCCTGTCTGACTCTTTGCGACCAGGTGGACTGTAGGTCCCCAGGCTGCTCTGTCCGTGGGGATTTCCCAGGCAAGAATACTGGAGTGTGTTGCCATTTCCTTCTCCAAGGCATCTCTCTGACCCAGGGATCGAACGCTGACCCAGGGATTGAACGCATGTCTCCTACATTGGCAGGCGGATTCTTTACCAATGAGTCACCAGGGAAGCCCTAAAGGATGATACTTATTAACTACAGAACACTTAGAATATGCAGGAAAAGAAAATAAAGAAAATATGAAGTGCACCTACAGGATTTTTAAACATTGTTTTCCAAATAGGTGACTTACAACTCTTTTTGTAGAAATTACAGTCTACTCTGTTATTTAGCAAATGGTGCTGTTTTACAAGGCCCTGGGTGTGTTTCCCACCTCTGGATGCATCAGTTACCTCCACACAGAGGGAAAAAGGCCATCCACCGTAATGCCCAGTTTTCCTAATCCAGCTAGTAGATTCAGAAATTTGCCCACAATTATTCTCAGATTGGCCAAGGAGAGAAATTAGAAATAGAACTCAGTCCATACCATCCTTACCACTAACAGTACAACTCAAGCACACTGTCTTCCAGTGATGATAGAAGTTACCCTTTACACAGCATCCAAAATATGCCTGGGTCTCTGCTGGATGCCTCATTTATATTATTTTTAATCTTTGCAATCCTGAAAAATAGGCATTGTTTCCTCTAGTTTATAGACAAGGAAAATGAGAAATTGGAGAGGTTAAGTGTTTTGTCCAAAGTCACATGGCTACTAAGGAGTAGAACCAGAATTTGACTATAAGTTTATATAACTTCTAAATCTATGATTGTTCTACTATACATTTCTAGGCCCTTGAAGATAGAAGAAACTCACTTATCTAAGGATTCAATCTACATGTAGAGTTTGAGTCATAGTGGAGAAGGCAGTGGCAACCCACTCCAGTACTCTTGTCTGGAAAATCCCATGGGCGGAGGAGCCTGGTGGGCTGCCGTCTATGGGGTTGCACAGAGTCGGACACAACTGAAGCTATTTAGCAGCAGCAGCAGCAGCAGTACCCACGATGTAGGCTCCTCCTTCCTTGATCTGTGTCCTGTTGCAAAGCATCCTTGCCACCAGGCAGAATTGTTGGCAGAGTCATTGGCTGTGGGCATAACTCATGTTTATTTTACTTTCTACCTAGGTGGCAGCTTTGAAATATATCCCATCTGTCCTCCATGATGTGGAAACCGTCTTTGATGCAAAGTTACTCAGGTGAGAGCTGATGCTGTACTTTCCTGGGCTCTGGGCCAAGTCAGGGATGCAGAGAGAGAGGAGGGTTCTTGTGGGGAATTCCAGATGAACACTCAGCATGGGGAAAGAGGGGCCAGGCAGGTGGAACTTCCTCCAGGGACTTCAGTGTGGGATTGTTACATTTTCATTTGTTTGTGTCAGATTTGGGGAAAACTAGCTATAAAATAAGCATCTTTTTTTGACTGATACCAGTGATAAAGAATTGTATCACTGATATCAATCCTTGGTGGCTTAAAGAATCCACCTGCAATGAAGGAGACATAGGAGACGTGGATTTGATACCTGGGTCAGGAAGCTCTCCTGGAGGAGGAAATGGCAACCTACTCCAGTATTCTTGCCTGAGAAATTTCATGGACAGGGGAGCCCCGTGGGCTTCAGTCCAGGGGTCAGACAGGACTGAGCACACGCGCATGCACAATGATATAGAATATGAAACATTTGTCTCCATTTCACCTGGGCTTGAGGGTTTGGGGGGTTCCAGTCTTTGCCCTGTAAGCCCTGTGGTTACAAATAGAGAACCACCGATACATACTTACTGGCATAATGAGATGGGCTCTTCTTCACTTTTTCCTCCTTCACCCCATTCCTTTCATGAGAGGAACACATTATCTCAATATGCTTATGCCATTTATACCCTCATCTTCCTTCTCCCAAATTTACTTAAGTTGCAAGATAGCATATAGACCATTTAAAATTTTTTTTTGGCCATGCTGTGTGGCATGTGGGATTCTTATCTCCCTAACCAGGGGTGGAACTCATACTCCCTGCCCTGGAAGGCAGAGTCTTAACCCCTGGACTGCCAGGAAAGTCCCTAAAAACCTTTTATATTGGAATACTTTTAGATTTAGAAAAGAGCTGCAGAGATAGTATATGAAGAATCCCTACATGCTTCTCACTGAGCTCCCCTTGCTGTTCACATTTAGACAACGACAGTACAGTCACTGAAGCTAAGACAGTAACATTGGCGTGACTCTCTTCAGTGCTCTCCAGACTTTATGCAGCCCTCATCAGCTTTTCCACTGTTAACATCAAGATTTCTGCTGGCTTCTCATTCTTCTGCTCTCAAGCTGAATGTTGTCCTCTTGGGGAAGCTACCTTTGAATATTGTAAATAAATTAAATTCCTCCCTTAACCCCTGTACCGTTACAACTCCCGATTCATTTCATTGCATATCTGGCCCTGTATTGATTTGCTTGCTTTTGTGTTGTTCATTGACCTTCATTAGAATGTAAGTTCCATGCCAAATGGGACCAAGTCTGTTCCTGTTCTATCCCCTCTGCCCTGCACATTGTCTGTCACATATTAAATAGATGCTTAATGAGGATTTGAAAGAAATGAACACAAAGAGCTTATTTTGGAAAGCTGACAGGGGTTATAATTTTTTTCAGTGGCATTTTTATTTTCACTCTATTTGGAAAGAGCTGTCTTCTTTTTCATATTCCAAACTTGTTCTAATCTATAACTTTTCACAGTTTTTTTTTTTAAATTAGGACCTTTTTAAGATATCTAAAGCAATACCAAGTATAAAACATTAGAAAAATAAAATGGTATGGAAATGAAATTAGAACCTGGTTTTAAACCTTTGTTTCTTTGATCCCTTAACTGTGTAACATTGGAAAAGTTAATCTTTTTAAACCTTACTTTTCCCACTTGTAAAACTGAGATGAGCATTGGATCTGCCTTATAAACTTGTGATGTTTCCATGGCACAGTAGATGTCAAGTGCAAAACATGGACCTGAGGTTGAGGTTCTTGCTGTTATTTTCCAATTTTCACATCTTTTTGAGTGCTGTCGGTATTAGTATTCAACATCGAGACCAACTATGCATGTTTACTGAAGGCTTATGGGGAGGGGTGGCAAAGGGAGCAAGATGTTTGTTGTTTGTGCTTCCACAGCCGAGAGGCTGGGGAAGGACTGTGTCAGGAGGTGGCAGGCATTGGTTTAACGACTCTCCATGCTCCTGTTTTTCCTGCCCTTAGCCAACTCCTCTATGAATTCTACACGTGCATCCCTCCCGTGAAACTCCAAAAGCAGAAAGTCCAGTCCATGAATGAGATAGTCCAGAGCAATCTCTTTAAAAAGCAAGGTGAGTGTGAAGTATCTTGGCTGGTGGGGGCGTATGAAGCCCCAGTGCCCATCACATGCTACTCAGTTACCAAGTGTTTCTTCTTTCAGAACTGCCTTAGTCTGAGTGAAGGCGGGGAGTAGAAAGTAGCTGATGGCTGAAATATCAGAATCGAAACTAAGTTAAAGAAAACATAGGCGGTACTATTTGCTTTTCCTGAGAAGGTTTAGTAAGAGGCTAGATTTGGGGTCATTTTCATATACTTTTTTGTTTTCAGTTTGGCTGTGCCATGTGGGATCTTAGTTCCCCACCCAGGGATTAAACCTCCGGCCCTGCATTGGAAGCACGGAGTCTAAACCTCTGAAACACTAGGAAGTCCAATCTGGAGCTGTTTGGCTGTGAGGTTTTTTCTCTACATGAGAGGAAGTAGGTAAATTTCCAGTCCCTTCACAGAGGCATCAGTGGCTCTGGGCTGCGGTTGTGTTTGCTTCCAGGGGGACTCACCGTATAAGCAAGCAAACCCATATATGCTGTAGTCTCCCTGGCCTCCTGTTATTACTTTCACAGTAGTGTGTTACACAGCTGCTCTGGATGTTGCCTTTCTTCATGGAACGGTATTTCCTGGAGAGCAGGGAAAGGCAGTGGACTTGTGCAGCAGTCGCAGTCAGAACTCACCCAAACCGATCTCTGGTAACCGTCAGTCCCCAACCAGCACCCCCAGCCTTGGGGCTCCCTGTTTTTGAGGCTGGTGAGCTGGATGGCCCCGCATCGTCCAGCTATGAGTACATAGGGCTTATATGTTAATATTCATGATTTCCTGAGACCACTCCTTTTTGTGAGATTGAAAAAGATGACTTTTGAGGGTCAATTCTGTTTTCTGTACCCTCAGCTCAAGGCTTTCCAATTGAAATTCCTTTCTGTTCATGCTGGTGTCAGTGATACAACGAGAAGCAAACTGTGCAAGGAACAAGGAGTCTTAGAAAGCAGAGAGGATCATTCGTCACCTATCTGGGATTTATTCAGAGTGAGGCTTGAAGATTTATGTAAATTGCTGGGTAATCACAGAAACATTCAGGAACCACTTCATTGTAAAGATTTTTCCCCCGCCTAATGCCTGGTTAACATGGTGCATCCAAAATTGCTGTCTGAATCCCATCCTATTAAGAGTAGGAGAAAGGCATGGGAAGAAAGATGACCTTGTGATGTTTATTCATGCCTAGAGTTTGCTGACCATTTAGATGATGTGTGACATGGTTTGTTTGTGCAAAGTGGTTTGTGCAGGTGATGGGAAACTAATCTTGCTAAGAGTTGTTATATGTCTTGAATTACTGTTTAGTTTTGTTTTAGTTTTGTTTTTTTTCAAGTGAGCCTTTCTCAGGTTTCACCTTCTGATTTCCATGTCAGAATGAGTCGCCCTCATGCTGAAAGCACTGGAGTATGCCTGCCCCTTCCTGCCCTGGCAGTCCCTCCCTGGATTTCAGGCGGTGTCCCTGCAGAGGTGAATGAGTCCGCCTGAGGGGCGTGGCGAGGGCGGCGCCTGCCGCATCTGGTGCTGCACAGGCAGCAGGGAGCAGAGCCGCTTGGCTCCTTTCCATTGCTCGGAGCTGCTGTCGTCAGGGCCCCGCCCAGCGTCGAGGCCAGGTGGAATGTTAGCGCGGTCCTGGTTTGGGGGTGTGGCATCATTTCCAGCCTGCTGGGAGTCAGAGTAATCCCTTTCCTGGAGTCGCATCTCCTGGGCTGATGGTGGCCCCTAGGGTCAGCGTAATCACAGGATGGGCCAGACAACTGCTGCCCACCAGTCCTGCTGCGCCTCTGAGTTTGAGTCAGTAAAGACCCTCTGATTAATACTAAGTGACAGAAGGCCAGCCCCCGGGGTACACAGTTACAGAAGAAATGCAAAATTCTCACCTTTATATACATCCAGAGACTAGAAGTGGGTGAACGGAGAGCCCGTTAGGGAGCCATTTTTAAGTGGCTGCAGTGCGTAATTCATCAGTCCAGCCTTAGTTTAGGTGTGGAGGCAGTGTGGTCCTATGCCCAGCTCAAGGGTAACTCCTCTTCCACTGTTTATTTGCTAAGTGAGCCGTCGGGATTTCCCTGGTCGTCCAGTGGCTAATAACTCCACACTCTCAATGCGGGGCCTGGTTCAGTCCCTGCTCAGGGAACTAGATCCCACATGCCGCTACTAAGAGATGCATGCTGCAGCTAAAGGTTCTGCGTGCCTCAACTAAGACCCTGCACGGCCAAACAAATAAACACATAAATAAATATTTTAAAAATGATCTGAAAAAGAATATATATAGACATATGTATAATATAGAATTGAGTCACTTTATGTACACCTGAAACTTATACAGGTATAATACAACTAAGTACAGTTGATTGTAAACCAGCTGTCCTTCAATGTAAAAAATAAGCATAAATTAAAACAATAACCCTAAGGGAAACTTCAGCCCAGGCTCCTCTTTAAGTCCTCAGGTTCCAAATGAAAACACTCTGATTGCATATGCACGCACTCACTGGGTGTCCGTGGCTTTTGGGTGAAAGTCTTTTATGCCCTGAAATAAGGTGAATGTGATTCCTTGGCCAGGTCTGAACTAGAATGAAATCCCTCCTCTTGTTCCCCTGGGAGGTGTCCTGTGCCTCAGAGAAACAGTTTACTTTGAGCCCGTACTTACTTAACTGCCAGATGTGCAGACTGCCTGGAGTGTTGTCGGTGACATTAGCTTGTACTCACAGCCTTGAACACTTGTATTGACATGAGGACAAAGAGCCAGGAGGCTGTTAAGCACTTTCCAAACTGTTGGCAGACTATCCTATTGGCTTCTCTTCAGGAGGATCCGATGGAAAAGAGGGAGAAGGTTTACTGGTTAAGGGCTCTGATTCTTGGGTTGGATTCCTGGGTTCAGCCCCTCATCAGCTGGGTGACCATGGGCAATTTGCTTAACCTCTCTGTTCCTCAGCAAACTTATCAGCAAAATGGGAAAAATGATAGCAATATCTTAGAAGATTATTATGTGGGCTGATGAGACCAACAGTGCATCTAAAATGCTTATCAAAGCAATGTAATATCTCATACTAAGTGAGCACTGTTATTACTGATGTTGTGGTTATTATTTCTGCCTCTCCTTTCATTTTTCCAACTTCTTACCTTCAGATTCTTTGCAATAAGGGCATCCCTTCATAGTTGATAGTCACACGAAACCCTAAGTTACATTTCCTTGTTTCCCTGAAAGGTGTGTTTTTCTGTAGGGTCTGAGAAACATAGGACTTAATGAAGAAAAAGGCCTTGGTGTGCATGCACTTGCTATCCTGGCTTTGAATGGTCTTTACAGGTTTTGTCTCATTTCCTTAGAGCGTTTCTGTACAGGGCCCGGGAGACAGGGACCCAGCATCACAGGTCAGCGTGGGGTGTTTGTGGTTTCTTGCCCGTTGTTTGCCTTGCTGTGGGCCTCAGGACAGCCTCACGGTTTGGGACGCCTGACACTCATCCTCTGTGATGGTTTGCTCCTTGTGCGCTGAGTCGCTTAGTCGTGTCTGACTCTTTAGGACCCCAGGGACTGTAACCTGCCAGGGTCCACTGTCCACGGGATTTCCCAGGTGAGAATACTGCAGTGGGTTGCCGTGCCCTTCTCCAGGGGATTTTCCCCACCCAGGGGTTAAATCCGAGTCTTCTGCCACCCAAGGAGCTCATTGGGGCTATTTTAAAATATGTGCACGTGCAAGTGTACACACACACACTTTTTAAATATTCCTTCTTTCATGGAGGCAATTAGCCTCCATTTGTCTCAGCATTTACTTGACCTGTGACCCTGAGTACATTTCTTACTCCTTTCAAGCCTCAGTTTCCTCATCTGTAAAGTGGGAATAACCAGAGAGTGTGCCTCACTGGGTTGTTGTGCAGCCTCAGTGGCATAATGTGACCTGTTATCCTGGGGTGTGAGGGCATCAGGGGTCACCAGCAGCCAAGGTCTTTTAGGGAGGGGCTCGCCCTGTGTGAATGACTTCAGGATTCAGTGGGAGGAAAACTGGGAAACTGATGGAGATGAATTTCCTCTTGTCTCCAGACTGGGCTGGTGGTGATGATGGGAGAAAGGATGAATAGGTATGCCCCAAGAAAACTCTGAGGGGAGTCTGCGAGAAAACCAAACCTTCTGTGCCTTTGGAACAGATTTGTCCCTGTGAGAACCTAATCTCTAAGTAATGTGTCTTTTTAGTCTGATGCTAATCAGATGTGCCATCTGCTTCAGTGTAAACTGCTTTGGGATCCACATGGCTGGCTTTCCTCTACTTCCAAAACAAACAGGGACAGGGCGGGGCCAGGGAGACAGGGAGACGGAGAAAGAGACAGAGATCTGACAGAGATTTGGAAACTCTTCCAGTGTTTATTTTCAGCAAGTGGGATTTTCTTTAGAAAATTTATTGAGAAGTTGTTCTCTGAACTCAAGCATCCCATTTTTCTTTTATGAAGATGTGGTTTCCTTCTTCCCCCCTCTTTTTATCTGTGGCCCACAGTACCTGGAGCTGCTGGGACCCCCGTTCACAGTGGGTCTCTGTGGTGGGAGGGGTGGACACCCCTGTCCAGCACCCTGAGAGGGCGGCTATTTTTTCTAATTATCACATCACTGCAGCACTGGCTGGAGTGGAGAAAAGTCCTCTTGGTCTAACAGTTATTATTTTGCTTGGTGAACTTAGGTGACATCTCTGAGCCTCTGGCTTCCGCATCTGAAAAATGTGAGTAGGAATGTAGACGTCAGAATATGAACTTTTGATTTAGGAAATTCTTGTTTTGATCCTGGCTTGATCACTTACTAGCTGTGTTCCTTGAACAAGTAACTTCTTTGAGCTTTCATTTATTTAGCTATGCATTAGGATGATGCACATGTTAAACAACTAGCAGAAGGCCTGACACAGTTGCTGCTTATTTAATAAAGACATCTACTGCGTCAACTGTGTGACAGCAATAACTGCAAGAATAACAGTGACATCAACAGCATCCTAAAGGGAGAGACAGATGATCATTCTAGAGCCAGACATCCTGGAATGCAAAGTCAAGTGGGCCTTAGGAGGCATCGCTACGAACAAAGCCAGTGGAGGCGATGGAATTCCAGTTGAGCCATTTCAAATCCTGAAAGATGATGCTGTGAAAGTGCTGCACTCAATATGTCAGCAAATTTGGAAAACTCAGCAGTGGCCACAGGACTGGAAAAGGACAGTTTTCTTTCCAGTCCCAAAGAAAGGCAATGCCAAAGAATGCTTAAACTACAGCACAATTACATTCATCTCACACACTAGCAAAGTAATGCTCAAAATTCTCCAAGCCCGGCTTCAACAGTATATGAACCGTGAACTTTCAGATGTTCAAGCTGGATTTGGAAAAGGCAGAGGTACCAGAGATCAAATTGTCAACATCCATTGGATCATAGAAAAAGCAAGAGAGTTTCAGAAAAACATCTATTTCTGCTTTATTGTCTATGCCAAAGCCTTGACTGTTTTCCACAGCAAACTGTGGAAAATTCTTCAAGAGATGACCTTCAAGACCACCTGACCTGCCTCCTGAGAAATCTGTATGCAGGTCAAGAAGCAACAGTTAGAACTGGACATGGAACAACAGACTGGTTCCAAATCGGGAAAGGAGTATGTCAAGGCTGTATATCGTCACCCTGCTTATTTAACTTATATGCTGAGTACAACATGTGAAATGCCAGGCTGGATCTTCACCAAGCTGGAATCAAGATTGCCGGGAGAAATAGCAATAACCTCAGATATGCAGATGACACCACCCTTATGGCAGAAAGTGAAGAAGAACTAAAGGGCCTCTTGATGAAAGTGAAAGAGAAGAGTGAAACAGTTGGCTTAAAACTCAACATTCAGAAAACTAAGACCATGGCATCTGGTCCCATCACTTCATGGAAAATAGATGGGAAAACAATAGAAACAGAGACTTTATTTTGGGGGCTCCAGAATCACTGCAGGTGGTGACCAGTCCATGGTAAAGGAAATCAGTCCTGAATATTCAACAGAAGGACTGATGCTGAAGTTGAAACTCCAATACTTTGACCACCTGATGCAAAGAACTGACTCCTTGGAAAAGACCCTGATGCTGGGAAAGATTGAAGGCAGGAGAAGGGGATGACAGTGGATGAGATGGTTGGATGGCATCACCAGCTCAGTGGACTTGAATTTGAGTAAGTTCCAGGAGTTTGTGATGGACAGGGATGCCTGACATGCTGCAGTCCATGGGGTCACAAAGAGTCGGACACGACTGAGTGACTGAACTGAACTGATATATAATGTGCTATGTAAGACATATATTTGTGGCCCCATGGACTGTAGCCTGCTAGGCTCCTCTGTCCTTGGGATTCTCCAGGCAAGAATACTGGGGTGGATTGCCATTCCCTTCTCCAGGGGATCTTCCCAGACCAGGGATCGGACCTGCATCTCGCCTGTCTCCTGCGCTGGCAGTCAGGTTCTTTACCTCCAGTATCACCCGGGAAGCCCATACAGGACACAAACGTATATTAAATACTTACAATGTCCGGGTTACATAGGTATAATTATCCCCATCTTATAGTGGGCAAACCAAGGCCTAGAGAGTCAAATAATTTTACCCCAGTGAGACCAAGGGTATGACGTATTAGGATATTAGTATACTGGGCTATGTGATTCTGAAGTAACAAATCAATCTCTAAATATCAATGGTTTACTTCTTTCTTGTGCAAAGTCTGATAAAGGTCATGAAAGTCATACCCCTTTTGTCCCTTGTGAAGCTCTGCCAGTGGTACCCCTGACCTGTCTGCAGCAGGGAGGAGAAGGAGGGAGAAAGCAGAGCCACTCTCAAGAACCTCAACCTGAAGATGGCACCCCAGGATTCCACCCACAGCCCATCTCCCAGAGCCCATCCTGTGTTCCCAGCCCAGCTGTGAAGGAGTCTGGGAAGTGAAGGGAAGCACAGAGTCTTTGATTACTGTCTCTCTCTGCTGCTCATGGGCAGCAGTGGCAGAGCTGGACATGGGCGCAAATCATTTGAATATCAAAGCTCATTCTCTTTCCGCTACACCATGCTTTGTTCTTATAGTGAATGAACAGGAGACGATGTGTTCATTTCCTTGTTGAAAATGCTTCATTTTCCATGTTAGAAATAAGTGCCTCCTTGCTCCTCCTGAGAGGTTTTTTTTTTCTTTCTTCCTCACTCCCTGCCCCTGGGCCAGAGGCTGGGCACCTCTCTGATGGCTGTGCATAGGGACCTTTGCCTGAGCAGGAGATGGGGCCTCCGATGCCAGTGGTTGCTATGTCACTGTGGGTTTTTAAAGCACGGCTTTCCTTCCGTGATGTGTGGTATAGGCACGCTGCCTGGGACTTGGCATGCCCACCTCAGGCTGGGCACTAAGACTCTTGTGAAGGAAAGGGCACTACGGAATAAGCCCTCTTCCTCAAGGGGCATGCTCTTGCCTCCTGACTGGCTCCTCATCTTTCCTGGCACCATACATGCCCTTCCACGATTCTTTCCTTCGTCAGCACTGCCTGGCATACCTTCTAATACCCATGCCCATTCCCTACTCCCAGCCCTAGATACACTAACTAGTAATTCCATTGATCCCTTTAAGGTCTTCAGTTTTAGGCACCTGGGTTGTTTTGACTTTTTTAAACTGGAAGCATTTCTACTAAGAACATTTTTGTACGTTTTTTTTGTAAATGTTCAAGAGTCTCTTTGAGGCACATAACTACCAGTAGATTTGCTTGGTGATTTGTGTCAGTCGCTCAGTCGTGTCCGACTCTTTGTGACCCCATGGACTATAGCCCACTAGGCTCCTTTGTCCGTGGGATTCTCCAGGCAGGAGCACTGGAGTGGGCTGCCAATTCCTTCTCTAGCTTGGTCACAAGAAATCTGAATATTTAACTTCAGGAGATACTGGTTAACTGTTTTCCATTAATTTACTCTCCCACCAATAATTCATGAAAATTATTATGTGGATCTGGATTCTCTTCAACACTTGATATAGCCCCAATTTATAAAAATCTGCCAATAAAATGGATATAAAATATGTCACGCCTGTTTCGATTTGCAGTTTCTTGCTCGCCAGTGATGCTGAAAACCTTTCCTTGGTTTCTTTGCTTTTAGTGCTTCGTATCTGTGCTGTGTCTGTCATGCCTTTTGGCCATTTTGTGTGTGTGGGGGCGTGGTTGTATTTTTCTTATTGACTTGCAGGATATCCTATATATTCTTCATACTCATATTTTGCTGATTTTGTGTATTATAAGAAACTTTTCCCTGCTTGCAACTCGTCTTTTCACTAAACACTTTTTTCATTTCTTACTCTTAATATCAATTTATCCATCATTTTAATAGTCAAATCTTTTTGTATCATCTATAAGAAATACTTCTCAATCCCAGTCTGAAAGATTTTCATTTGTAATTTTTCTAAGAATGTCAGTTTTATTCTGGATACACAAGTCCTTGATCAATCTAGAGAACTTATGTTTTCTGCATGGTGTGAGGTAGGAGTCTGACTTTGTCTTTTTTGCCATTTGGCCACATAGTGTTGCTAGTTTCATGTGCTGGGCAGTCTTTTCTTTCTCCATGTCAATGTGATTTTGCACTTCCAAGACATTGCTCTTCCATGGGGACTTGAGGGCAGGGCTGCTGGAGCCTGAATTCAATCCTGGTCCACAGCGTGCAGTTTCTCTGTGCTAGTACTACTTGAGTGTGGAGGCATCAGGAGGGCCAGGAAAAGGGGATAGCCGCTCCTTCCTAAAGTGAAAGTGTTAGTCCCTCAGTCATGTCTGACTGTTTGCAACCCCATGGGCTATAGCCCGCCAGGCTCCTCTGTCCATGAAATTCTCCAGGCAAGAATACTAGAGTGGATAGCCATTCCCTTTTCCAGGGAGTCTTCCCAAACCAGGGATCGGACCCGCGTCTCCAGCTTTGCAGGCAGATTCTTTGCCATCTGAGCCACCAGGGAAGCAGGCCCCAGATTAGGCATCCTGGGAACTATGTCAGTTCAGTTCAGTCGTTCAGTCGTGTCCAACTCTTTGTGACCCTATGGACTGCAGCATGTCAGGCCTCCCTGTCCATCACCAACTCCCAGAGCTTCTTCAGACTCATGTTCATTGAGTCGGTGATGCCATCCAACCATCTCATCCTCTGTCATCCCCTTCTCCTCCTGCCTTCAATCTTTTCCAGCATCAGGGTCTTTTCCAAATTATGTACCCAGACATAATCCAGGTTTGGACCTTGTCAGTTTTGAAAAGATGAGATGGGTTCAGGTTTGGACCTTCTCAGTTTTGAAAAGATGAGATGGTTTTCTGAAGCTGTCACTTTCTTTTATTTGTTTCTTGTGGGCTGTGCTGGCTCTTCTTTGCTGTGTTGGCCTTTTCTCTAGTCATGGCAAGTGGACTGCTCGCTGTGGTGGCCTCTCCTGCTGTGGAACATGCTCTAAAGTGCACGGGCTTCAGCAGTTGCAGCTTCTGCGCTCCAGAGCACAGGCTCAGCAGTTGGGGCACATGGGCTTAGTTATTCCGTGGTATGTGAGATCTTCCTGCATCAGGAATCGAACCCATGTCTTCCTCATTGGCAGGTGGATTCTTTACCACTGAGCCACCAGGGGAGCCTGATCACTTTCCTTATAGTAAGAAATTTCTTGGGCCCATGGGGCAAACTTCGTTTAGTTTCTTTAGGTGTCTGATAGAAAGAGCATGGAGCTGAGAGTAAGGAGACCTGAATAACAGCAGCAGNGTTTTCTGAAGCTGTCACTTTCTTTTATTTGTTTCTTGTGGGCTGTGCTGGCTCTTCTTTGCTGTGTTGGCCTTTTCTCTAGTCATGGCAAGTGGACTGCTCGCTGTGGTGGCCTCTCCTGCTGTGGAACATGCTCTAAAGTGCACGGGCTTCAGCAGTTGCAGCTTCTGCGCTCCAGAGCACAGGCTCAGCAGTTGGGGCACATGGGCTTAGTTATTCCGTGGTATGTGAGATCTTCCTGCATCAGGAATCGAACCCATGTCTTCCTCATTGGCAGGTGGATTCTTTACCACTGAGCCACCAAGGAAGCCTGATCACTTTCCTTATAGTAAGAAATTTCTTGGGCCCATGGGGCAAACTTCTTTTAGTTTCTTTAGGTGTCTGATAGAAAGAGCATGGAGCTCAGAGTAAGGAGACCTGAATAACAGCAACAGCAATAATGTCAGCAGTGGAAGCTGCAGGTGAGGTTTGTGAGCGCTTATGTGCACTAGGACTACAAGCTGTGTGATCTTCGACAACTCACTGAACCTCTGTAGAACATCTATAAGATCATGAGATTGTGCAGGAGTTTTCAGAGCTCTACTAACACGAAAATCTATAATTAAAAAAATCATTCCCTGAGTGACAGAGACCACAGAGCTGAATCTTTCTAACACCATTTAGTGCCTAAAAACGCCTTCCCCCATATATTGCTCCTAACACTTCTAAATGTCCTGCTTGAGCTGAAAGTGAGGAATGAGGATATTTTATAGAAGGTTAAACAGATGCAGGAAAATGGCATGATGCCCTCAAGATCACACAGCAAGGCATGGAATCCTGAAAACAGCAAAAGAATTTACTTACTGGAGCCAATTTATTTTTTTCAAGAAAGAGCCGTTGAGTTCTGAGGATCTACGATTTTTCTCCTCAGAGCATTTGGAGGCATCAGAGATCTTCAAGTAGGGGCTTGCCCCTCCCACCGACAGTGTCACGAAGCTACCCCCAGTTCCAGGGTGTCTCCTCTGTATTTGGAGATCTGAGAAGCGGCTGCTGCTCATATCTCTTTCCTTTTCATTGTGACTGATAGCAGAATTAAGTCTCAGAAAGAAACCTTCAGATCTAGAATCAGAGAAGACAGTGATCTAATAAGCTGCAGAACAAATCCAAGAGAGATTTATTAAACTGTTTTCTTTCTCTCTCTCTTTTTTGTTTTTTGCAGAAGTAAAAAAAAAAAAATGTTGGCATACAATCAAAGAAAAGAGTCCCTCTTGAACCTCCCCAAATACTTAGAATAGCAGCTTTTAATGACATTACGGAATACAGTTTAATTGAGGGCGGGGATGTGCGGCCCAGAATCCCAGATCACTTCTTTAATGACAATCCAAATCAACTCTTCTGCAATTAAGAAAAAAATTACCCTCATTAAAACTAGGGAAGAGCAAAATCAGACTGTTCTTATACCTTTTGATTCGTGTTCCAGGGGATATTTTCCAATTTTGCAAAGACTGTATAAGTAGAAGCACATGAAAGGAAGGCATTTATAGAAATCTTTAAAAAATTGTGTGTTTACTCCACATGTTTGTATTTGTTTTCACTGTGAAGTTACAATTAAAGGTGGTTTGAATGATAGCGATGCAGGTTTCAGAATGTTTGGAGACTTTTATGTTGACCTGTTAAAGTTTGATTTTGATGGTTTTTCCCTCCATATCTTCCTAGAATAGGAGAAAGTTTCCTTATGACCATGATACAGTTGAAGACCAGGTGCAGATTTATTTCAGTTCCAGTAGTATTTGTTGAAAACCTAAAAATGTAGCAAGACTGTGCTATGGGAATGTGAAAGAAGTACATAATAAATAATCTCATGGTTATCATTTATTTAACCATTATTTTGTTCCAGGTGCTATGCTAAGCTTTTTCACACATTAACTAATCTTATTATGAAGATTTCCCTATAAACTGTAGGTAACAATACCCCCACTTCACAGGTGAGGGAACTGAAGGTTAGAGAGGTGGAGAAGCTTGCCAAGAGTCACAAACGGAGTAGCGCAGCAAGGCCAGCATTCCAGATGGGGTCTGTTTGATTTCAGCACGCACCATCTGAACTGCTGTGCACAGTGGCATCTGGAAGAAAAGGTTTTCTGTCCTTCCAGGGAGCTTACAGAGAAGGCGATGGCACTCCACTCCAGTACTCTCACCTGGAAAATCCCATGGGCGGAGGAGCCTGGTGGGCTGCGGTCCATGGGGTCGCTGAGAGTCGGGCACGACTGAGCGACTTTGCTTTCACTTTTCACTTTCGTGCATTGGAGAAGGAAATGGCAACCCACTCCAGTGTTCTTGCCTGGAGAATCCCAGGGACGGGGGAGCCTGATGGGCTGCCGTCTGTGGGGTTGCGCAGAGTCAGACACGGCTGAAGCGACTTAGCAACAGCAGCAGCAGGGAGCTTACAGTTGGGAGAGAAAAGACTTACCCCAAAGATCTTCAAACTTGAGCCTCCATAGGTTATGAAGGTAACAGAAATGAAGGTGCAGAGTGATAATTATTATGGCATTTTGTAGAACCTAAGCAAATGTATTATATTAATATACACATACATATATATATATAATTAATGTCATCATCAGCTATATTTTTTATAACAGATTTTCCATTTGCCTAGTAAACCTGGGAAACTTTCTTTACTTCACAAAGAAGTATGATTCCTTTCATTTTTTTCCCCCTAAACCGCAGTGTCATTTATTCATTCATTCATTTCCCTACCTTTGAGAGAGAAATATACAGAGAAGTATTTCTTTACTACTAAGGAAATGCATGTGGAAATGATCAGTCCACCCTCAGCCCAGAGCGGGGAGCAATAGGGAGTGGTGAGGATGGAGAAGTGCATATAATTGGGTATATTGGACAGCTGGGAATCAACACCAAGTGATTGTTAGCAGGTCAATATGTGGGCTCAATGCTACCTAGTCTCTTTTTATTTTGAGAGAGAGAAGTCCTCAAATGGCTTTTTAAAGGAAAACGTGTTGATTTATGTTTTAAATGTTATTTTTCAGGCTGAGTAAAGTCTGCATATGGACCCAGCACAGCAGCGTCTGGTGTACATTTATGATTTACAGGGTTTTTAATAATTTATAGGGTTTTAATAAACTTTTATAAATTTATAGGGCTATTTACAGATAATCCCATAAGAATGACTACTACTGGAATTCAGTGAGAATAGTGCCTTTGGAATGGCGGGGACAAGAAGAGGCAGGGTGTCAGCTGAATTGTGAGGGCTAGCGAGGGTGGAACAGGCCATCTGCAGAGAGCAGTCTTTGGGGAGACCTTGTATAGTCAGGGCTGGAGCACCATCTCATTGCAGACCACTGCCTTTCAAGCTTTAAAAGAACCCCAGGCTCATCCCTGCCTGACATATTCCCTCACTGATGAGGGCTTCGGATCACACCATAAGCTCTAATTATGAGGTCTCCTGGGAATGCTGGACCAGTGCAAGAAAAATGACATTTATTGTTTACATAAATTAATATTATCAAAATATTGTGTGCCTTTAAACAACATTTAGAAGTGAATAAAAACCTCTATGAACTCATGATTCGGAGGTAACCGTTATTAGTCTTCCTCTCTTTTGTATCATATATTATATATAACTGGGGTAATGTTTTACCAGGTTTTTAACCTGCTTCTTCCATGGCAGATAATTAGGAACCTTTTCCCATGCCATTTTTAAGGACTTTGCACTCTGTTGTATAGATGGGCTATAACTGACTTCACTATTTTCCTATTTAGGGACATTTGAGTTCATTTAATTTTGTGCTAGACAAAAGTATTGGAATTCGTTGTCTTGGTTAAAAAAAAAAAAAGGATATCCTTTGTGCTTCTTATGTCTTCACTGTTCATGAACCCAGCTTTCCTAATGCTTGCCTAGGGTTTTGACTCTGCCTTCTTCTTCCTCTTACACACAGATACACACACACACACACACTCACACACAGGAGTTTTCTTCCTCCTCGTGCGGTAGACACAGCGCAATGCAGGCCATGTTGTCCTCTCTTAAAGAGCTGCAGTAGCATGTTCCTACTTGGGAATGCCATGTGTTTCACAGCCCACCATCATCCTGGGTGGTAGGGGGTGTGTCTGTGCCTGGACCTTCTCCTTAACAGCAGGCACTTAAGTGCAACCACACTGAGATCCCTCATTAGCCTTGGCAGCCAAAATGGATTTGCTGAGCGTGGCACCCTCCAGGCTGGAGTGGCTGCCCCAGAGGAGACAGACACCAGAGTAAAGAGGGAAACCAATCATCCAAAGGCAAATGAGGCTCTAATCAGGGCTTTCGCTAAAGAGGGTAAAAGTATTCAAGGAGAGACATCTCATTTCTGAAGGAGATCCAGTCCAGGGCAGTCGTTCAAAACAAAGTCTTGGATCAAGTCCTGATTTCGCTGCCTTGACCAAGACACTTCATATCTAGAGCATCCAATTCCTCATCTGTCAAATGGGAACAATCTAGGACATTTATCTCATTGGTTTACTGTGAGGATTACATGAGATAATGCCTGGGAGAGGCTGGGTAGGGTCTGACATTGAGTGAGGACTCATAAATGGAGTTTCATTGCCACCAGTAACCCTTACTAGTATTACCAGTACTCTTAATCATCTAACAACAGAACTGTTAGGTGTGGAATACGGAACTGGAGCTCAGGAGACCTGAATTCTCTGCTCTGCAGTTTTCTTTATTTTTTATTTTTGTTTTATTTTGCTTTACAATACTGTATTGGTTTTGCCATACATCAACATGAATCTGCCATGGGTGTACATGAGTTCCCAATCCTGAACCCGCCTCTCACCTCCCTCCCCATACCATTTCTCTGGGTTTTCTATCTACTGCAACTTAGAAGTGAATGAATCTCTGAGTTTTATTTTCCTTGTCTTTCAAATGAGAAGCTTGGATTAGAGGCTACATCAGGCCCTTTTCACTTGGAAGTTTGTGGACCTACCTGTGCTGAGAACTATATACCATCCTCTTCGTGGCGCCTTCTGTCCCCCATCCTATAGGTGCTGTTATTATCTCCTGTTTTGCAGGCACTGAGGTTGAGACTTAGACAGGAAGCTGGGATTCAACCCCAGGCTCCTGGTTCAGTTCCATTCATTCACTCAGTCTTGTCAGACTCTTTGTGACACATGGACTGTAGCACACCAGGCTTCCCTGTCCATCACCAACTTCCAGAGCTTGCTCAAACTCATGTCCATCGAGTCAGTGATGCCATCCAACCATCTCATCGTCTGTCATCCCCTTCTCCTTCTGCCTTCAATCTTCCCTAGCATTAGGATCTTTTCTAGTGAGTCAGCTCTTCGCATCAGGTGGCCAAAGTATTGGAGCTTCAGCTTTAGCATCAGACCTTCCATTGAATATTCAGGACTGATTTCCTTTAGGATGGACTGATTGGATCTCCCTTCAGTCCAAGGGACTCTCAAGAGTCTTCTCCAACACCACAGTTCAAAAGCATCAATTCTTCGGTGCTCAGCTTTTCTTATGGTCCAGCTCTCACATCCATACATGACTACTGGAAAAACCATAGCTTTGACTAGATGGACCTTTGCTGGCAAAGTAATATCTCTGCTTTTTAATATGCTGTCTAGGTTAGGTTGGTCATGGCTTTTCTTCCAAGGAGCAAGCATCTTTTAATTTCATGGCTGCAGTCACCATCTGCAGTCATTTTGGAGCTCAAGAAAATAAAGTCTGTCATTGTTTCCCCATCTATCTGCCATGAAGTGATGGGACCAGATGCCATGATATTCGTTTTTTGAATGTTGAGTTTTTAGCCAGCTTTTCCCCTCCTCTTTCACTTTCATCAAGAGGCTTTTTAGTTCCTCTTCTCTTTCTGCCACAAGGGTGGTGTCATCTGCATATCTGAGGTTGTTGAGGTCCATTCTATACTTAACTGTCTGCATGTAGCAGCATTCAGGGTAGTGACAGATAGTACGCTTGTGTCAAATGCATTTGTTGGCTGTGTCCCAGGCTTTTGAGCAACAGGGATGGTGGTGAAGCTTGGGGCTCTGCTCACACTGCACACTTGTCTCTTTTACTCGGTCCTCCCAAATGTAAACACAAAAGTCCAGCAGGAGTCTCTTGTCAGACTTTGGGGGCAGCTCCTGATACCTCAGCTCTATTTAAGATGAATGAGACTGATAAACACTTGATCTACGTGGCAGGTGGGATTATTTTGTAATTTACCTGAAGGATTATAAATGCACATGTACATTAAAGAACTTAGCACCACTGGGTGGACCAAATGTCTGAGCTAGAATGGGTGGTTAACAACCAGCTGCCCAGAGATGGTTCAATGCAGCCATTTAGAGAACCTCTGCAGAGGGTTCACACTTACATGCACAGCAAGCTGGCCGACTCCCCACTGCATCTACCAGACTAGCTGCTCTCTCCTTCTCCTTCCTAAGAGCAGTAGACGCTCTCATAGGCCCCAGCCCTCTTCGGCCCGCTGTCCCTCTTTCCCCACCCCCTACTCTCTCCTTCTCCCTCTCCTCCCCCCTCTCTGTTTCTAACCAAGACTATTTGACTTAAATAAAAGATTCTAGTCTAAAGAAATCTCTGGAAAATTAATCTGGCTCTGATAAGGGATGCTGATACTATGTAGGGGGAGGCTGTTGTTTCATGGATGGGGCAGGGAGTACATGGAAACTGTGCTTTCTATTCAGCTTTGCTATGAACTTAAAACTGCTCTAAAAATAAAGCCTAGTTTTAAAATCTTAAAAATGCAGTAAACACAAACACACAAGCACACAAAGTGACCTGCCTCTCACATCATCTGTTTTGCAGAGGATGGGGGAAAATGTCCTGGAAGGTTAAGTGGTTCTTTCAAGGTCAGTTAGTTGCCCACATGCCAACTGTATCACTGAAAGTGTGACTCTAGCATGATTGGGTCCTTTTTCTTTCTGGTTTAAGGACACATGTTGGTGCCTTATGGAGGTGGCAAGGGAATGAATTTCTTTCATTGCCTGTACCCATGATTGAGGGACTTTATCTTCGCTGGCTCTCAATATCCCTGTCCTGCCACAAATCCTTGTGAGCTGGCCATGGGGATAACTTCCTGAGGCCCCATCTGGAGGAATCACAAAATGATGAGATGGTAGTTTGGGCCACCCTGTTCCCATCCTGCTGCCCACAAGCTCCCAGCCGTGCAGGTCTAACATCTCCCTGTCTGTATCTCCGTCTCTCCGTCCCTGTCTCCCACCCCACCCCTCAATCTTCCCAGGCAGCGTCTTCTTTAAATCTGCTCTCTTCAACTCCATCCTGGAAGAAGCTCGCCTTGCCCCTTTCCCTCTTAGTAAGCCTGCTTCAGGCACTAACTGATTTTCAGCCAGGCTCTCCTCTGCCATGCCCTGGGGCTGCAGGACGTGCGGTAGGGGAAGTGATGGGCTAGAGGCCCCGTGGAGAGAGTGTGGGCTGTTAGGAAGTCATCCCGTGTCATTTTCCCTCCTAGAGAGAGCTACAGCCAATTTTATTTCTGGGTCATCTAAGATGTAGGCACAGTGTGCCGAGGTGACCACTGTTACCATTATTTTTCTGATTCTTTCCCATCCAGCTTGAGCCCTTTTTGTCCTGACATTTGCCACTCTACTCTGGTTGCAACTGGTTCTGTTACCCACCAGGGATAGAGTCAGCCCTGATGAGGTTTTTAAATTTTAAGCATCACTACCCACCACCCTGCAAATAATAAAAGTGTATTTTTTTTATTTTACTTTTTGGAAAGATTTATTTATTAGTCTGGCTATGCTGGGTCTTCGTTGCTGCACATGGTGCTTTATCCAGTTGCGGCGAGCAGGAGCTACTCTCATTGCAGTGCCGGGGCTTCTCATTGCGGGGCCTTCTCTTGTTGCAGAGCATGGGCTCTAGGGCGCTCAGGCTCAGTAGTTGTGGCTGGTAGACTCTAGAGTAGGGGCCCAGTGGCTGTGGCACGTGGATTTAGTGGTCTGCAGCGTGTGGAATCTTCCCAGATCAGGGATGGAACCAGTGTCTTCTGCATTGCAAGGCAGACTCTTAACCACCAGGCCACGAGGGAAGCTATATATATATACACACACACACACACATATATATAAAATATAATATATATTTTAATGTATGTTGGGTCATTCTAACACATCTTTATCTAGTGAAACTTTGCTGGCTCTCCCAAACAGATGGAAAAGTTTGAACTCCTCCTCTCATGATGATGAGGTAAAAGAATTTGACACCCAGTATAGTACCTTTACTATAATGGAATCTGGGCTTCCCGGGTGGCTCAGCTGGTAAAGAATCTGCCTGCAATGTGGGAGACCTCGGTTTGATCCCTGAGTTGGGAAGATCCCCTGGAGAAGGTAAAGGCTACCCACTCCAGTATTCTGGCCTGGAGAATTCCATGGACTCTGTAGTCCATGGGGTCACAAAGAGTTGGACACGACTGAGTGACTTTCACTTCGCTTCATTTCGTAGTACCTTTGGCTTCCTTGATAACTCAGTTGGTAAAGAATCCGCCTGCAATGTGTAAGACCTGGGTTTGATCCCTTGGTTGGGAAGATGCCCTGGAGAAGGTATTCTAGCCTGGAGAATTCCAGGGACTGTATAGTCCATGGGGTCACAAAGAGTCAGACACATTCATTCACATAGTACCTTTGGGCCTGGTATACTGCAAGCTTCTGGCCACATAGGAGGTTTCTTCCTAGCTCACATCTAGCTTATCACAAGTCAAACAAAAGCAATGAGAACCCACACATTCTGGATCTGAGAGACTCTCCTCCTTCTGACACTTCTCAGATTTCCCTTGTATTTGCTTAGTACAGCCTTCTGGAGCTCAGGTAAAGAGTGTTTTCTCTATTCCAAATAATTGGCAGCTAGCAGGTGCTCAGTAAGTGTTTAAAGGGTGAAGGAACCTTAACTTAAGGAAGGTGAGTAACATAGTTTATTGGAGGAAGCGCTGCACTGCGAGTTGAAAGGTTTAAACTCTAGTCCAGGAAAGCTACCAGTGACCTACATGACCTTGGACAAACCACTCACCCTCTCCAGGCTCCATTTCTCATGTGTATCATTAAAGAGTTGAATCTCTAATATCCTGTCCGTCTCTGATAGTGGGTGAGTCTGTATTGATAGAACAGCATGGGAACAGTGGCAGCAACTCAAGTGCGATTAACTGCTTAGAAAGCTTTTAGCTATCCTGGGGTTTTGAGGGTCCTGGTGTCAGCCTGACATGAATGACATGGATGGACTCCTTGTGTTCAGATGTATTCTGGGTGGTGTAATGCCCACACAGGCCATAGTGAATCTATGGCCTGACATTGAGAGGTTTATCCGGACTGGCTCTGTGTTTACTGGCTAGAGGGACCTGGGGCCTTACTAGTCTTCTGAACCCCTGGAGAAGGAGGGAACAATCCAATTACTCAGTTGAGTTTTTCTCTCCATGCAAATATTTCTATGGGTCTAAAAAAATTGCTTTTTGCCAGGCTTGCCCCTGCCCATGTCCCTGATTTGCCAGAACCTAAGGGTGCAGTGGGAGGCTTGGTTTTCTTTGGTTTGGTTTATCGGTATCCTGTGCTCTCCTTTGATTACAGGTGCAGGTTGAAAAATCAATTACAGTCCAGGTAGCAAGAGGTTTACTACAGCACTCTGCTGTCTTCTGGAGGCCTGTGCCGAGAAAGCAGGTCCCGGGTATCTCTCAGGGAAATCTGTGCTGTTTTGGAGGCCTATAGTGAGTTATAAATCTTGATAGATTGTGGGATCAGTCTGTGAACAGCAAAGTGGTTCATACTGTGGTTTAGCAGGAAAAGGATAAAATAATTCTCTGAGTGTGAGATGTGTTGTTCCCTCTTCCTTATTCATCAGGAAATCTGGGCCATATGTACATCAAGAGATGGACCCTGGGGTCTGTTGAGTGGAGCAGGAGAGATGGTTTTCTTGCTCTTGTTCCCAGGGAGAGACCACCTCTGGCCTCCAGGCTCCTTCCTTGTGGCCGGGCTTCTTACAGGGTTTCAGTTCCCGTGCCTGGATCTGGTCAGTCACTCCTTTCTTCCTCTCTCACCCACCTGGGGGGTAAGGCTGGGAGCCCTGCACCATGCCGGTTCCCTGGCTGGTCCTGGGAAGCGGGAGCATTCTCACAGCGTGCTGTTGTAGGGGTGCACTGCTTCACGTGCCTCTTTCCGTGCCTGAGAGGGTCGGGAATGTGGGGCCCAAGAGGGAAGGAGGAGACCTGCCCTGGAGCACGCTCAGTTCACTCAACAACCACTCTCGGTGGCCTGGCTCTCAGCTCTCTTCCAGCTCTGCTCTGCCCGCTCCCTCCTAGGGGAATTCATCCACTCTGTGGCTCCATGGCATTTCATGCTTACAAATGCCAACCTTAATCTTTAGTCCATGTCTTTGCTTTCACCTCAATACCCGTATCTTTGCCCCTCTGACATCTCAAATTCATACAGAATAGATGGGGCCACCTTTTTAACTGAGAGGCAATGTTGAGAACAGGTTTTCCAATTCGATAAATGTTTATTGATCCTATGCTATAAACAAAACATTGGATACTCATTTAGAAAATACGAAGTTGGTAAAAAAAAAATATGGTGATTTCCTCAAGGAGCTTGCCTTCATTTGCAAAATGAGGCACCCTGTTAAAATGTAAGATGAACATTCCATAGCGGAGATATAAGCTAAGTGCCATGGGACTTGAAAGGAGAGCTAAATGATGTTCAAGTCTTTCTTGTTTTTTACAAAATCTAAAAAATTATTTTAAAAACCATAAGAAACATGAGAGCTTCAGAATTGTGAATATTCAGCCTTTCTCAATTTATTAAACTAAATTTTGCTAATCTCTGATTTATTTATTTATTATGATTTGCTTTTGATCCCAAGTGTATAAAAAAAGACTTCTTGGATGATCTCCTCACCAAAGGCTTGTCAAGATCTAGAGAGACACTGTGGGATTTCATAATCTCTGAGTTGTCTCCATCAGTGACTTTGGAAGGATCACATCACTTCTTTGGTTCTCAGTTTATCTGTAAAATGGGGATAATAATCAGATCGGTGTGAATTTTAAGTTAAATAATGCTTAGTGCAGTTCCTGGATGACAGACAGTATTCCCTAAATGATAGCTTAAACTTAATATAAGTATAATTATTATTTTCATAAATTATTCATTTATAATTATTATATTAATTTTCACTATTGTCAGTTCAGAGTTGGAGCCAAGTAGGGCATTAAAAACTAAAATGGTGCTTAAATTGATTTTTACAGAATATAAAGACAGGAAAAAGACTATGAGAAACAGGTTAAACATATGTACTACCATAATTATGATAATAGTCAAACTTTGTATAATTTCTTATGGAAACCTTATAAAGTAGATGATTGTCATTCTTTTACAGATGGAGAAACTTCCTTTACTACACCAGATCTTGTTAGTAAGAAGCAGCTTGCAGTTTCCAAGCTGGTGTTTAGCTACTGATCTGTTTTCTGCCCGCCTCAGTCTTCCATGAATGAAGCTGGTGTTTTGAATCAGCACCCTTTTTCACTCACTCGGCATACAGTGCCACTTGAGCTAGGCGGATGATTACGTGATGGTTTGTAAGGCCAGTTCAAAGGCAGTGCTTTGCCACTGGCTTCCAGAGCTGAGGGAAGCACGGGTTTATCTCCTGGACAGTCAGCTTCAGTTATGCTTGCTTTGCAGTCGATTTTATCGATTTCTTTCAACACAACAGCTTCAAAAGGCTGTTTTGCCCCAAAGTAGCTGATCTTTTCAAATCTTTGCTATCTCTTCCAGGTAAGACTTGCAGATAATAGGATAAATGCAATTAACAACGACGTATTTTAGATGATGAGGAAATATTCTAGAACCTGTTTAAAAGTTTCATAAAACACAGACGTGTAGAGTCAAATGGCTCCTTGGAGAGATTGCCTATTTCAACCGCCTTATTTTACAGCTAAGGAAAGTGATCCAGAAAGTAGGCGTGACCTGCTCAAAGTCACACCGTGGGCTAGTTGCAGAGATGGGAAGCCTTGGATCTGATTTTGATTTCTTTCTTTTTACTTCTGTTTCTCAAAGTGTGATATGCATCACACTGCATGCTAAATTATTTTCCTCAGCATGAAGGGCAGTTTTAAGATTGCGCAGATAAAGTACCGTGTCACAGAAGCAGATCATTTTTCTTTCTCAAGTCCCTTTCAATCTTTCTGATTATGTCAAGGATTGTATACCTTTGCCTTTTTGTCTTTAGTCTTTCTCTGCTAATATCCTTTGATAGCACAGAGGGACCAGACCTCAGGTTTGCCTGGAGAATCCCAGGGATGGGGGAGCCTGGTGGGCTGCCGTCTCTGGGGTCGCACAGAGTCAGACACGACGGAAGCGACTTAGAGCAGCAGCATTGAATAAAAGTGTTTTGTTTTCCTAGTATTGATTGTCACCTTACCTTCTATCTATGGGAAGCAATACTGGTTTTCCATTTGAAATACCAAAAATTTCTTTTAAAATAAATATAAATAGATTAGAATGGATCTACTTTATGAAAAAGATTAAGTAAACAACAGCATAGACTATAAATTATGAGGAGTTACAGGGTAGGTTTCACATTGTCAAAAATAATGGTTAACTAAAGCTTGGGAAATATTTGATTCTGTCCTTTAGAATGCCCTAAGCCTTTTGAGGAGAGATGTGGCTGAATCCCAGTTTCCTTCTTATTCATGTCATATCTTTTCCATGTAGCAGCCAGAAAAACAATTATTAGATTGACAAGGAGAACATAAAAACTACCCATATACCAGAGATAGATTGAAGATCTCATTATTGATAAGTTTCCTGCAAGCCAAAAAGTTGTGTTGGCAGCCAGTTTGGTTTCAGTAGGTATGGATTTTGGGATTTCCAAGTGGCACTAGTGGTAAAGAACCCACATGCCAATGAAGGAGACATAAGAGATGCGGGTTTGATCCCTGAGTCAGGAAGATGCCCCCCATGGCAGCCCACTCCAGTGTTATTGCCTGGAGAATCCCATGGACAGAGGAGCCTGGCAGGCTACAGTCCACAGACTGTAGCAAAGAGCTGGACACGACTGAAGCAACTTAGCACACAGGCGCATGTATATAATTTTGTGTATATTTTTAATTATAAACCGTCTATTCTCTTACATTTGTTGAAAATAGAAACTGGTTTAATTTTTCGGGGACTGATGTCCTATTTTAAAATTCTGTTTTAGACCTCCTCCTTGTCTTGTTTTCCCTTCTAAAAGGTTCTTTAATTTCTGATTACCTTGCTGTTCAATGAACAGGTGTGAATAAAAGAGAAAGGTGGCAAAATGAAATTTATGAGGTGTTTTCCCACTATTATCACATTTTAAAGGGTAGAATGTGTGAGATGAATAGAATAGGAATATTAAAGTTATTCATCAAATGGAAATATGGGTAGCTTTCACTTATAATTTGCCTATATGAAGTGAATACACGGAGACAAAGATGTACTAGGTTACACTCTTCGGGTGATTTTCCCGTTGTTTTTGACAGCTGACCTTCTAATATTGCCTAATTTATTTCCTGTTCCCTGAAACAGAAGTTCCTGCTTCTGTAATTTATTTACTGGCGTTCTGAGCTCTCCTTTCATCAATATCACAGGGAACTTAGTGTCCTCTTGTGCTGTGGGCCTCCTTCTACTGGCCATTATGTGCTTTTTGTGGAATGCTCCTTCAGCAGAAAATGTATTCTCGTTTAGAAGAATCTGAAAGAAAAAAGAAAGGAAGGTGGAGTCAACTTCTGGTGACTTATGGGCAGTTAGAGTCAAATGTTTGAGAAATGGGCTTCTGAATCAGCAGAGATTTTACAGAGTGACTGGTGGAACTGCATACAGAGAGGTAGGGTATTCAGATGCCAAGAAATATGCTGCTTCTATTAGGGCTAATAAAAAGACTGCATTGCTAAATTCGGGGCTAGGAGGGTTAATGATGACACATTCTTTTTTAGTATCAAAGATTAACACGATAACTTGCATATTAAAGTTAATTCAGACACACTGCTAATGGAGGAGGCATACAAAATTAATTTCCACAGCACCTCATAAATTATGATCCCTCAGTCTTCCTTGCCTGGTGCTCTTTGTCTTGGCAAGAACGGCACACATGCTTGGAGTGGGTGTACTTTAGGTCCTAGCGTGCCCTGGAGGAGTTTGGAGAGCTGATGCATGTTTCCTTCAGCCCTTAATCACTGCCAGTCTTCTGCTGGGTGTTCCCCTGCTGGGATGTGCACACTTCTTCGCTCACCAGGTTACTTGGCGTGGCTCTTGGTTTTAATAGTTAACGAGGCAATGGAGCTGAACTGATGTGAGGAGCGTGTGGAAGGAAGGAGAGTCGGGGGCAGCAGCTTTGGGTAACTGCATTCTTGAGCCTGACAGAGGACCAGTGCTCTGACTGCACAAGAACCTAAGCCCGGGCTTTAAGAGCAGAGTCTCTGGAGTGTGAATGCCTAAGAGTGAGACCTGGGGCAGGATCTTAGGCAGTTTGCTTACCTTCCTCAAGCCTCAGTATGTACACCTATCAAACAGGGCAAATAAGAATACCTCCCTGATAGCATGAATATTTTAAATGTTGGTATAATTTACATGTAGTAAAATGTACAAGTCTGAAGTGTACAGCTCAGTGATTTTTTTTTCATTTGTAAACACCCGTGCAATCACCCTGCATGTCAACAGAAAGCATATTTCCATTACCCAGAAAGTTACATTTTCTTATTTTTAAAAAATTAATAATAGCTTCTTTGTACTGGCTACATCACAGGGTATGTGGGATCTTAGTTCCGCCACCAGAGATCTAACCTGGGCTTCCTGCATTAGGAGCAAGGAGTCTTCACCATTGGACCTAAAGGGAGTCCCAAGCTTCCACTTTGATGGTGCTTACCATGGGCCCAGTGTGGTGCTCTAAGTACTTTATGCACTCATTTCATTCTCACAGGCTTGTGACGGATGTGCTCCTGTTACCTCCACTCTACAGACAAAACCGCAAAGATTTAGAGAGATTAAATAACTTGTCCAAGATCACACAGATAGGAACTGAGATTCTTGGTCTAGTCCAGCTTACCGTGTGGCCTGGTACTTACTGTGTTGGAAGAATGAGACAGAAGACTCCTTTGTGTCCAACAGTTCTTCCCATCCCTCCTCTTCACAGTCCATCTGCCCCTGCGCCTTGTCTTGGGATAGCAGGCTGTGCATGACGCTCTCACAGGAGAGCCCTCAGGGAGAGGCCCAGGCTTTCGCCCCCGTCCCACCCCAGGGTCAGCAGCCAGGTGAACTGCAGGAGCTCTAGAAATAAACCTTGACTGTTGTTCCTACACACGCTGCCCTCCAGTTCCTGCTCAACTGGCTCTGTTTGGTAAAGTGACAGTGCTGACAAATTTACTGGTCAGATCACCAGGGCAGTATGGCTGCTTATCCATCTTTAGACTCCCTAAACCTTGTCTTTGTGATGAGCTAAAAATTTCAAGTGAAAACCCCTCATGCTTCCAAGGCCCTCTAACCTCCCTTGTCCCAATTTCCTATATTCATATATCCCCAATCAGTCCCTATTTAGACCCCAGTTCCTTTTCCTTCTTTTCTTCCTTGTCTTCTGTATTTTCTTTCCCCTCCTTTTCCTTTCTTTACATTTCATTGTGATCTCCACGACCATCACCAAATAAACTTTAATAAGCTGTTCTCTGCTGAATGTACTGTGATAGCTTATTGAAAATCTTTATGGGAGGAGGCCACATACAATGTATCTTTCATACAGTTGAATTCATGCTTGCCATTTATATGAAATCATTTTCAGACCTTTGTCCCTTTGACATCTTCATTTGAATGTCTTACAAGTTCTCAAACTCACTGTTTCCAAGACTATATTCATTCTGTTCATGAAAACCTTCTTCTCTTCCACTGTTTTTCTGCCAGTCATTGGGAGTTAGCCTTCAGATCTTCTTGTGCCTCATTTTCTACTTTGAAGTCAATCACTAAGGCCTTTGACTGTCTCCTATATATGCCTTGAATCTGGCCACTTCCATCTTTACCATTATGTCCTGGTCCTATGCACCCTTGTGCTATATATGATGCTTGACATTTGCTGGGCACTCCATAAATATTCATCCAGATGAAAAGTATTAATAAATGAAGGTGCCGTGTAAGGACAAGCGTACAGTCATGAACCCTCCTCCTCTCACTGTTTTCATGTTTTATGTGAGCACATCAAGTAATCAAATGAAACAATTGGCTTTGCTCAGATTCTTTTTAGAATTCCACAATTTGATATCAAAAGCAGGTAATCACTCCTAAACTTAATGTAGAGCATTTCATATTAAAACTCAAAATACAAAAAAAATCTCTTGAAAAATATAGTGCCAGAGAAGGCTGTGTTTCTCTCAAGGCGTTGGTTCCTTTCTACCTCAGTGATTTACACACTCTAGAGCTTGGATGATTTCCATGGTTGTCCTGAGAGTGTATCACACAAGTGAGGAACTACATTTTATTGGTAACTGGAGCTCTTATGATACCTTTTATATTGGTGTGTCATCTCCTTTTTGTATCTCTTTGGAGCTAGGTAACACAGGAAGGAGTACATATAACTAAGAATAAATGTGTCAACAAGCACTGCCTAGAATAAAACACTGTCAGTGTCATAGGAGTACACGTTGAGGTGCATCTGCAGGAACTGAACACAACTGGAAACACTGTACCTCATCCTGTGTGTTTTTATCCTGTTGCCATCCATTGACTGTTTCTTTCTGATGCTTAGTCTGCTCTGAGAGTGAGGACCATGTATTGTCCTCCCTTTGCACAGAAAGTTTGTTGCATGTTGCTGACTGACATTTATTCTGTTTACTTTCTCCCTTCTCACACTTTCCCAATTTCCTCTTTGTTGGCTTCAGAATCTAAACAGGATCTCTTTGGGCCTAAGTGTGTGATTCATTTCTTAAATCACTCTTTTGCTTTGGGCTTTCCAGGGGGGGGGGCTTCTGTTGGTTCTGCTGCGTGAGTGGAGAAGTGAAGCAGGCAAGAACCCCTGCTCCTGGGGGCGGTCTTTCTTCTCCACCTTCTTAGCTGAGTGCTTCTGGCCAGAAGGAGAAACTCCTCCCGTTTCCATTTTTATTTGGGCAGGGTTGGAGATTGGGCAAGGGGCATAGCAATCTTTCTTTTCCCCCCTTTTTCTTTGGAGTTTGCGTCCTATTCTCCAGCTTGTTTGAAAGCTATTGTACTTGTCTTTTTTCCCTTTGTGATAAACAGCACTGGATTTTAAATGTGTGGGGCTGTAAATGAGAGGGACTGCAGTTTCCTCGCCTCTGGAGCTGTTGAGGGAAAGGTGAGGGAAGGAGAGAATCAGATGATGTTAGAAACGATCACACAACATTCCATTTTGCTAATGTTTGAATACAGGAGAATTTTCTCATTTAATTCTCTGAAAATGAAGGACCCCTCTGTTAGCCTTAAAATGCAAACAAGAGGCTTTCAGAGCATGCTTTTCTCAGAAATGGAATGCTGGCTGCTCATATTGATCCAAAACAATCCTGTTGGTTTTTGTTCTTTTTGGTGTTTGTGAGTTTTGTGATGACAGCGATATAGGATTGTTCGTGTGTAGCTTGAGGATTGCCGGTAAGTGGCATTATTATTCTAAGTCACAAGCAGAAATGTAAAAGGATGCTCAGAGAAAGCTTGCCTGAGCTCTCTTTTAGTCCATCCATATACAAAAGGGAGCAGGAAAATCTGAGGCATATGTCCCAATCATTTCAAAGCATTCCCTCCTCTCTGGGCTGAATTCTCTGAGCTTGATATTGCAGACAAAAGCACACTTAGTTTGAATGGTGCAGATAATAGCTTCTAGTCCAGAAGACTAGAATTTTATTCCAGTATGCCCAGACCAGGAGTTTTGTCAAGTATACATGTCAACTTCTGAAGTTTTGATATGTCCTGCTCTGGACTGAAAAACTTCTTAGGTATAACATCGGATCCCCATGCCTTATTACACTTAATACAAGCATATCCCATTTTATTGTGCTGCACTTTATTGCATTTCATAGATATTACTTTTTTTTTCTTTTTATAAATCGGAAGCTTACAGTAACTTTGGGTTGTCAGATGATGATTAGCATTTTTTTTTTTTTTAGCAATAAAGCATTTTAAAATGAAGATATATGTTTGTTTTAGACATAATGCTTTTGCACATTTAATAGACCAGAGTATGTGCTCAGTTGCTCAGTGGTGTCCAGCTCTTGGTGACCCCATAGACTGTAGCCCACCAGTCTCCTCTGTCCCTGGATTCTCCAGGCAAGGATGCTTGAGTGGGTTGCCATTTCATCCTGCAGGGGATCTTCCTGACCCAGGGATCAAACCCACGTCTCCTGTACTGGCAGGTGGATTCTTTACCTCTCCGCCACGGAAGCCCAAAGACAACAGGATAGTGTAAACATAACTTTCATATGTTCTGGGAAGCCACACACAAAAAATGCAGCTTGTTTCCTTGCAGCATTTTGATTTATTGCAACGGTCTGAAACTGCACCTGCAATGTCTCTGAGGTACACCTATACCTACAACTGAACTTGTACGCTTTATTTAGATCCTCTTCTGGGCATTTTAATCCCCATTTTTGAAGGGAGAGAGGTAGAATGATATATCTGACATCACACAGCCTGGCAGACCTAGGTCTCTGAACACTCAGTCTAGGGTTCTACCCACTTCCCCATCCCTGCCTTTGAGATCAGGTGAAGTCAAAGATGGGAAGATGTTACAGGAGTGGCTGCTCAGGAAAGTGGCAAAGGTGAAGAAACACACATGTTGTTCTGATCACCTTTCCTCCAGCCCTCAGCTACTGCCGTCTGCATTCTTCAAGGACAGCACAGCATAATGAATATTGAAATAACCCAGCACTAAGTAGGTTTCTGCTTCTGAGAATTGCCCTTGGTATGGGCAGACGGGGCTCTCTCTCTCTGACATCTGCAAACACTCATTCATCTAACACTTATTAGGATCCTACCGGGTGACAGGCATTGTGCTCTGAGCTGCAGGAGACATGACTTGACTGAGATTAGATATCTCACCCCAGGCTCTCACTGTCTTCTGGGGAACACGAGTGAGGGTTGAAGGTTGTGATTGCTGTCTGCTAGCCAACTGCAGTGAGACGGGTAAGCTCAACCAATTGGAGTTGAATTAATGATTGGTTGAATTTTATTTTTTATTTTTTTGGTATGAAAGAAGACTTTTTTTTTTGAAATTTTTTGAAATTTTTATTTTAACTTTAGTTTACTTTACATTACTGTATTGCTTTTGCCAAGCATTGACATGAATTCACCACGAGTGTACAAGCGTTCCCAAACATGAATCCCTTCCCACCTCCCACCCCATACCATCTCTCTGGGTCCTCCCCTTGCACCAGTCCCAAGCATCCTGCATCCTGCATCCTGCATCAGATATCGACTGGTGATTCGTTTCTTACTTGATAGTATACATGTTTCAATGCAAAGAAGCATGTGACTAAACTGAAGACTAAATCACCGAGTTGATAGATGTTCATTTTTATTTAAATCTGTGATTCTAGGATTAGGATTTGTTTGGCTTAGTCCTTTTAGTCTTAGATACTGTAACTTTCACTGAAACATACAAAACAATGAGCCATTAAACAAACTAACTAGCCAGGGTCTTGGGCTTTCTATTTAAGTCGAGCTTAAGGGAGCTAACAAATTCAAAGGGTGTCTGCCTCCAGTCTGCGGACTCTAGAATCTGAAAA